>JAKWIY010003060.1:20322212-20628156 GCA_027704805.1 Solanum corneliomulleri | reverse complement strand
ACTCGTAACTTGATTTGGTGGTTTTTTGATGGTCTTGCCTAAATTGAAGAACATGATTGGTTGTGATGATGTATATTGTATATTGTTCATTCAATTGACTTGGTTAAGGGTTCAATTACTACTAAATGATGTGTTTATGCTAATTATGAATTAATTAGGGTGATGTATAGTCTTTCATACTAGTTCTTGAGAAGTGATCTAGCGTATGATGAATTCAATTAATCCTAAGTTTTGATGTATTATGAAATTGTGATGTTATGATTCTTTTAGCCTTGTGATTATATTGGATATTTAATTGTGGTGATTTCATGACCTAATTGGGTTTAACTAAGGGTGGATGGTAAGACCTTGATGATGAATTATGAAGAAGACTTGGTAAGTCTTGAGATCGCTATAGTTTGCTTCAATATGATTAATTGTGATTAAGTCTTGAAGATTGTGTTGGAGTATGCCTTGTTTAGGATTGATAGGGTGTTATGATATTGAATTGAAATTTCTTGCCTATGGTTGTGAGGTTTATTAAGATGTAAAGTTATAAAGATGATGGTGATTACCAATGTGCCTTATTAAGAAAGATTATGTAATGTGTTAACCTTATGTGGATTGCGTGAAATTATTATACTCAATGCAATTTCCTATTGAGCTATTATGATGATGATTATACATGGGCTAGACCCTATGACCTAAACTAAGTTATGATTGATAAGTAAAGACATTAAAGACATTTCAAGAAGGGACTTAGCTTAGCACCGAGTGATCTTGTAAGTGAGAGGGTGACACTTTCCCACATAGGGGAAGTAGGGTTCACTACGGTTCTCACGGGGTGGATAGCCCCATGACCCAATAAGGTGTAGAGTGATGTTTCCAATGTTTTCCCAAGTTCCACAGCTATGTTGCCACCATAGGAATACTAGCTGGTGGATCCACCTATATGCTACATTTCATGTTAGGTTCTATCTTGTCTTGTAGACCACATTCCATCGGTATAAGGTTTTATGACACCAGATTCCACATTTGCTCATGTGGTCTATGTTGGTTAAGGCAAGTGTTCCCTAAACCAAAATTAAGTAATGATGTATAGACTAACTAAAGTGATTTGAGGGGTTTGACTTAGCTTAGGTAGGGGTATGGGACTCTACCTATGCCTTGCACTAGTTTGCCTTGATATGAGCTTTAGGAGGTTAATATTATGTATATAAATTATGTTAAATGTAGTTGACCTTATATGATGATTATGATGCTTATGAATATGTAATTGGTCTTTATTGCCAAAGTATTGAAATTATGTGTAGTTGAAGGCTATGTTAGGTGAAGTGAGTTACTATTTATGGTTCTTATTGAGTTACTTGATTGAGTAAGGTTATGGGGCTTTGCTTGGTCATTGCACTTGTTGTCTTTATGAGTATTTATTATTAGTTGTCTTGCTTTGCTAGTTACATGGTCAACTCTTATTCATGCTTATGATGTTATTACTTGATGATAGAGTTATGAGATTATGGGTTCAAGTATGTTGGTGTGCATATATATAGCTTATTCGATTTGTTGAACATGTCTAAATAATTGGTGTAGTTTGTTGATTGTCCATAAGTCCTTAAAGAGGTAAAATTGCATGATTTAACTAAATATTCCCTTTTAGCATGTTTGATTATTATATGTGCATATAGTCTCATACTTAGTACCTGTGGCGTACTAACCCCATTTTCTCCCCTTTTCCCAAACATTTTAGGTTCTGGTCGTTGAGGATTCGTTCGAGGTGATCTAAAAGGAGGCTTGGATATTCTCTCTCATCCAACTGGTAGGTCCTCATTTTGGCCGAGGACGATGCCAATATTCTAGCTACGGATTTGCTTAAATATTAAGATACGTATGTTTACTCTATCTTTCATATGAGAACAAGTTGTGTATAGCCTATATGTGTCTTACTTTTATTTTTGTAGGGCTATGCCCAAGTTGATATTGTCATTTTAGATGGTTATGAGATGAGACGGATTATATGACTCTATTTCTATCTTATATATGTATGTGAAATAATAGTAGAAGATAAGTAATCTTCTTATACGAGGGGTCTATGTATACTCGATAATAATACTATTACGTGTATGTAAAGGTCTATGAAAACCTCCAATTAGATTTAGTTAAAAGTTTCAAATTCTTCCGTATTTTTGACTTGTGAATGCAACTATGAAAAACTAAGGGGCTAGTCTTATGTAACATTCCTGAAAAATGTACTTGTCTAGTTAAGAGCCGATTAGGTTTTAAGAATATTAATTGAGGTACATAGGCATCCAATGCCCAATATTGAGTGATATTGGGCATATTAGAGAATATTGGCTTAAGGGTGTTTTCCAATTTTTGTATGTATTCACAAGTAACTTATAACTTACAAATACCCTTTGATGTTCAAATACTCCAACCCAAGCTTATTTAGGAATTGTACCTGCAATGAAGATCCTAAGCTAAAATTCTTAATCTCTTCAATTCTAAACCTCATCGCTTACTCACATTAGCTAATAGGCATCCAAGTGTCAAGCCAAGGTACAATAGCACATGATCATTTAAAATGACCATGTAGATTAAGTAGTGCCCAAGGACATAGTGAGGATCCTTGGACAATAAGTGAACATTCAAGAATGCACGGTTAGGAAAGTGCACGCAACACATGTGCAAGCACATGTGCTACCAACGGCCGAGAGACAAGCCCAACCGATTCGGTTAGGGCGGTTAGGGGACAGCCATGTGTCGGGTCCAACAACGTGGGGCCAAGCTCCCTAACCAATTATAGGTCCTAAATAACTAACCTAACTAGCTAATTAACCTAGGACTAACTAAAATAGACTAACTAGTGTGCCCGAAAACCTATGACCTAATCGGGTGACTTTAACCGAATAACTAACTAAAGAAACATCCTAGTACTTAACCTAGGATGGTCCAAAGGGGTTGGTTATGGTCCTAACGACTTAGGAGTACTTTATTAAATACCCTAGGTCACTTAATTAATTGAATTATCAACTTAATTAATTAACTTATTCCTAGTCAGACCCGAGACCCTAAGTCAAATGTTCTCCTAGTTGTTGTCAATTTAGGAGGGGCATTTTAGGTAATTTAAGTGGAGGGTCTTTAGGATAATTCTTGGGAAGTTTATATTTTGATATTAGGTCAGTTTTAGACCACTTTTACACGTCCCAAGATCAAACGAAATTCTCCCTAATCTTTCAAGAACGCTCTCTTTTCAAAACTCCATTGTAGACCAAGAAAAGCTTAAGGAAGATGACGAAGGTTTCAATGTTTCCAATCATATTTTCGTGGATTCTTCATCTATAAGGTATGGGTTTTCACTATTGGGATTCCTTTCCCCAAGAGGTCCTTTCAAGATAAGTTTTCAAGAACATAGAATACTAGGGTTTTTACTCTACAAAATGGATTTCTTGCTAACCCTAGATTTATGATTTTCAATGAAAAGTAAAGGTTTTCTATATCTGATTTCGCACGAATTGTTGATTATTTTATTGATAATGTTTGTATGCCATGTGTTACATGATTTTTCTCTAAATAATGGTCTCGAATGGGTTGTTTCTACTGTTTGATAATGTATAAACGTTAGGGTTGGAATTTAAGGTTTGAATGAACCCTTTTTATGACCCGTTTACCTTTTCCTATGCTATGCATCTTGTACATGATTTTATGAGCTGTTCTTTATTATGTCGTTGAGTATTTCACTATGTATGATTATGAATATTGCATGATGAATAGGTTTCTTGGAAGCAAGATGAAAGTCTTATAAAATTGTGATTACTCTAAGATGCTTATGTTAGCCTATAAGTAATGATGCTATGTTATGAAAGTATGTATGATGTTGCTATGTGAATATACGGTCTATGAACATGTAAATTGTGAGATTATGATAAGAATACGATGATACTCTCTTGTATGCTTTACACAAGATGATTATGCCATGTAAATCTCATAAAAGAAAGGTTACGATGAAAGGACAATCTCATTTAATATAAAAGAGCTCATGATCATATTATAAAATGAGATAATTTCCTATAACCTATGATAAGTTTTTCATAAAAGACAAATTAAAGGTTATTTCTTGAAGAGGGACTTAAGCTAAGCACCCGACGAACTAGATATGGGAAGTGTCCCTTCCCTAGGGGGAAGGTTGGTTCATAATGATTCTCATGAGATTGAGGCTGCCATGTAATGTGGAACTATGGTTCTTGAATACATCTCCTAGTTCTTGAACTATGATGCCACCATAGGATACTAGCTAGTGGATCCACCTAGAAAGCTATGTCATGTTTAGTTCTACTTTGGACGGTAGACCACCTCTTTTGGGTGTGGGGAAGACACTGGATTCCATGTTTAGCTCACATGATCTATGTCGGTTAATACATATGTTCCCGCATGTAAAACGAAAGCAAGTAATTGAACATTGACTAGGGTGACTTGAGGAGTTTACTTAGTATAGGTAGTGGTATGAGACGCTACCTAGACATTGCACAAGTTGACTCTAAAGAAAGTCCTAGGAGATTGTTCCTAAGTAATATGATGATGTGAAAGATATATGTTTATGATATATGATGTTCTTTTATATGAATGTTGGCTATTATGATGAACATGTTATTGAGTTATATTGTTATATGAAGTGATGACTACTTATGTTAGAATTTACATGAAGCAAAGCTTTACTTATGGTCTCCTATCTTATCTACTCGGTTATGTGGGGCTTCACATGACCATTGCACTTATAGGTTGGGGATGGGATCATTGGTAATTGTTTCGTATGTTATGGTTATATGATTTATTGAATATGAAATGTTAACATGACTCTATGAGAAGTTTTGTTGGTTATGATCATGTTTTAACTTGTATATGTTATATGGTATGTGCATTGGAGACTTTCTTATGACTTAGCATGTTTTCTAAAGAAAAGATAAATGATCCTTTTTCATGAATGTCCCTATTTTTTATGTGCATATACCCATACTTAGTAAATGTGTCGTACTTACCCCATTACTTTATATTACTATAATTGTAGGTTTCGGCTATTGAAGTTAAGCAAGTTGATTCGAAGAAACTTGGAACTCTTTCTCCAAGTCTTGGTAGGTCCTCACGTTGAGGATGCTATCATCTATATTCTAGCGTTATGAAGACCGTGTTTTTTAAATTTCCATTTATGTTCTTTGGGTTCCTTTGTATTAGTGCCTATATGGAAAATTGACTATTATTGTCTAAGTCCAAATTTGCACTCTTAGATGGTTTCTATATATGTGAGACAGTTTTAGAATATCTTATTTCTTTATGAATCTTAAGTATGAAGTCTAAGTATACTTCATTAGTATGTTAAAACATTTTAATTTTCCGCAAAATTTAGCTATATGATTGTGATGAAAGCTAATAAAAGGCTTGTCTGCGACCTCTGAGAGGTTAACGATGCCGATCTCATCCGAGGTCTAAGATCTGGGTGTGACAAACTTGATATCAGAGTATGAGATTAAATATTGGAATCTTAAACTTGGTATAGATCATGAGGTTAAATATCCTTAGGATCAATGTCTCACTAACCACGTTACCTAGCATCTTGTTCAAGGTTGTGAAGCGCGCCACAATTGTGGACGAGAGGCTATGTGATGATTGGGAAACTTCTCTTTTCTTAATACTCTTATGTCGTGCCTCTAGAGCTTTGACACTATGTGTCTTTTAGCATCTAACCCCTTTCTTGTGTATATAGGAGATGAACACAAGAAGGAGAACTACTAGAAGAGTAGGGGAAGAGATTGCGAATGCGGGAGCTACCCCGCAAGGTAACCAAAATTCTCTTGAAGTGCAAGCTTCTGCAAATGATCAAGTTTTGGTAAATCTTCCAGGTATGACGGATTGTGAGGTGAGGGCAGCCCTGTTCCAAATGGCCCAAGCCATCACACCCAAGCTCAAGCCATCACGGCTCAAGCTAATGGAGAAGTTGCACCTCGAGAGAACCATGCTAGTACTGTGGCTAGCCATTTAAAGGAATTTACTAGGATGAACCCTCCCATGTACTTTGGATCAAAGGTTGATGAGTACCCCCAAGATTTCCTTGATGAGGTCTACAAGATTTTGTTTTCTATGGGGGTGAGTACTACTGAGAAGGCTGAACTTACTTCATATAAACTCAAGGACGTGGCTCAGACATGGTACAATATGTGGAATAATAGTAGGGATTTAGGAGATAGTCCTGTGACTTGGGAGATCTTCAAAAAGGCTTTTCTTGACAGATTCTTTCTAAGGGAACAAAGAGAAGCTAAGGTAAAGGAATTCGTCAAACTTCATCAAGGAGGTATGAGTGTCAAGGAATACTCCTTGAAGTTCATTAAGTTGTCCAAATATGCTTCTTCTTTGGTTTCTAATGTCAGGGATGAGATGAGTTATTATGTAACGGGCGTGTCCGAAGAGCTTGAAGAAGAATGTCATGCAGCCATGCATTTGGGATGGGTATGTTATAAGTTTTCTCGGTTAATGTTTATGCTTTACTTTCCCCAGAAGGCTTTTCAATCGTATTGACTTCAAGAAAACCAAAACTAGGGTTGTTCCCAATGAAATTACTGAATGTTAATCTCCCTACTTCACCCTATTTCTGATTCTAGTAGTATGTATAATGCTCAAAGTTTTAGTAAAAAAGTAAGAAAAAAAGAATAAGAAGGTTAAGTTCAAGGTGAACTAAGTAAGCAAAGTATGAGAATGTCAAATCATCACTGCGGGATTAAAATGAAGTTTTAACAGTTATTGGTCTATGCCAATATTGGAGTATGAATATATGCCCCAAGAACTATATATTTTGCAAATAATAAAAAAATTGGCATCTCCAATAAATATTGACTTATAAAATTTCATGCCCAATTTAACAAGAATGATAAAAAAAATTAATTAACTTGTTTACTAAATAGGTGCATGATTTTGTAAGATGTAAGACCCCCAAAATGAGTTAGGGTGTCTAGAGCCTAACGTGTTCGTATAAATGTTCTAAGGTCATAAAAGGAGTTATAATATGGTTTAGAGGCAGTGTATAAAGTTTGAGGTGATTTGGAAGTCAAACGTCAAAGGTCGACTGAAACGTTCGACGACTAAGTCTCGTATGCGGTTTTATGTGATTATGTGTGATGCGTGAGATTATGAAGTCTTGAAATGCTTTATAATGATTTTAAATGGTAGTATATGAAGTTTAGTGAAGTTTGGAGGTCAAACGACAAAGAACGTCCAAGGCGTTCGAAAGATAGCCCTTAATACGCTCAACGTGTGTCTTAATGGGGCCTAGCCTGTTTGGATGAGTTTCGAGAATTGGTTTTGGGTGAAACTCATGTGGGAGGTCTAAAAATTTTTAAGGGTTGTATTTATGTTGGAAAAGTCCGGGTACAACTTCTAAAGGGCCCCGCAAAAGGCCCCACAAGAAAGGCCCAAGGCTGGTCGAGACACTGCCTTGGTAGTGTCAATCGACGGACCAAAGAATGGCCAGTTGGTCAACCAACGACCCGTAAGTGAGGTCTCGTTGATTTTAACTTAGATTCGGAAGGTCTGAGGAAAAAATTTGGCTAAGTACCAAACGATGGAACCCCAGGCACGGCCCTTCGACTGACCTACAATCCATATGTAGGTCCGTCGATGGTGGCCTGTGAGCTGAAGCCTGCACACTGTTCCATTAAAGAGGTGAATGGGAAACTCTCCCTACGTGCTTATCTGACCCTACACGATTTATTTAAGTGATTTTGGGTGTATATAAGTCATTCAAAACGTGATCAACCCATTCCCAACCCCATACACACGTAAGAACCTCTCTCCAAAATCCTCTCCCTAGAAACCACCATTGTTGGAGAAGCTCAAGAGCTGCTTGGAGCTTGGATTTCTGTGGGTGAATCATCAGGTTTTAGAGGTATTCATGAATATTAAGGTATGGTGATCTTCTACTCTAATTATCTTTTCATCTAGAGAGCCAATCTCAGAGAAATCAAAGAGGAAAAATATGATCAAACAATGTCTTCTTCAATCTTCCATGGGTTCTTTCTAAAAAGGTTTTGAATGATTAAATCATGATTAATTTAAGTTATTAAAGTGGTTTTAACGTGAATTTTACTCCAATTGCATGATGAACCCACGCTCCATCACCCAAACGTTTTAGCCTTGCATGGGCTTTGTGATATTTAATTGATATCGATTGAATTATGATTCTATTATGTTGAAGTGATTGTATATACTGTTATTTAAATGAATTTATGTTGAGTTGATGTTGAAGGATCCATGAGGATCATGCATGAAGATTTGAGCATGTTTAGCCTAGTTTCCATGGTTCACTGTAACATTGGTTTCTAAATGATTTAATGTGGATTTCGATTATATTAGGTTGGTTGTATCTACTATTTTAGGTTATTATCATGATTGAATTATGAATATGAATCTTTTATGGTTGAAGTAAATATGGCTTATGTGAATTAACCTAGTCTTCTAGTCTATCGATTGATAATACTATGTATATGATGACATCTTGGATTGTGGATAGATGAAGCATGATTCCTTTGATGTAGTGATATATCTAGCTTCTGCCTAGTATGTACATTATTTAAAAAATATGATTGTTGATCAAGGCCTTAGAGAATCAATAGTGTAGGTTAATTCCCTCTCTATACTCTAGCGAAATTGTCAAGTATAATGCTTATATTGTAGCTTGATCTTGAAGTTCTTTAAGCATGGTTTCTTTATATTTAAATGTATGATTATCTACTGCCTTAGAGTGATATTATTGGTGAAATATGATCTATAATCCATGTAATGAAATTGGCTAATGGTCTATGTTCTTCTACCTTCTAGTATGCTAAGGTGTTGTGCTAGTTTGTAGTATGGACTTGTAGTAGCTTATGCATCACTTCGTATATGATTATTATCTTTTAGTTACTGCCCTATACTTGAATTATTGATGAAATAGTAGTAAAGGTCAATAATGATCAAAGACTAAAGAATTGGTAAGAATTGATCTACTTTTCTATTTCTCTACTTCCCTATATTATGTTGATGAAGCCGTGAGTGGCATTGTGTGGTATGGTCCACTTATGGTGGCGGTGTTTACCTTATGTCATTATATATGCGTTGACCATGGCCTTGAATGCAATTTGAATAATATATAAAGGAGTGGTTATGATGATCACTTTATGTGTAGTTTGTAACTAGACTTCTATTTTCGTTGTGAATCTAGGTTATGTTACCATTGTTATGAGCATGTGAAGAATTTTGTAATATCATGTGTAAGTTCTTCCATGTCTTAGGTGATATGGTTGATGATCCCTATCCATGAATAGTTAATGATAGGAGTCTTAAAGTATTCCATGAAGCTAACTTATCTCCTATGCTATTGTGTGTTGTATGGTCTAAGCTTGAAGAGTATTGTGGTCTAAGAGGGTGGCTGCCTCAATATGTTATTGATAGCCATCATGTGATCATGTGATCAATGTACACACACTCACACTTCATGCATGCTAATAGGTAGTAAAGGTTCATAGTGTCTAATGAAAGGTAGTTCTCATATTCACTAGTGTCTACTACTATGCATGTTAAGATGACATTTATGAAAGTATGATATGTGTTTCCTTAACTAGATGACTTGATAGGTGTACTAGTATGGGAAGGGTATGGGACTTTGCCTATGCATTGCACATGTATACCTTGATAGGATAGTTCTAGCTTTGGTTTCTATATGTATGGATATGATGTATGAACATGTATGACTTAATGTGTTTTGTTAAAGGGTTGCTCACATATATGTATTCACACTCGCACATGAATGATGATCTAGTCAAAAGAGGAGCCTTGAAAGGTGTACTCAGGTGTATCCTTGACTAGATGGTGCTTTACATATGCTATGTCCATGTGAAAGGATTTCTCACATTATTTAGGTTGATGAATTCTCATCTTTGACCTATGAGCTAAGCATATGAGGGAAAGACTTCTCTTAAGGCTATGTTTTATGAATAAATGATAATAAAGGATTTTTCAATAAAGGGAACTTAGCTTAGCACTGAGTGAACTTGTAGATGAGGGGGTGACACTTTTCCAACACAGGGAAAGTAGGGGTTCACTACGGTCCTCATGTGAGAGGGTAACACTTTTCCACAAAGGAAAGGTAGGGGTTCACTACGGTTCTCATGAGATGGATAGCCTCATGACCCAACAAAGGGTGTAGAGTTGATATTTCCATGATTGCCCCAAGTTCCATAAACTATGCTTGCCACTTAGGATCTAGAAAAGTGAATTCTTAAGATTCTAGGATATATGTTAATGTTCTACCTTGGATAGGTAGGAGCACCTTCCATTGGTGTAAGGCTCTATAACACCAAATTCCATGTTTAGCACCCATGGTCTTAGTGTCAGTTCAGGCTATATTTTCCCTAAAGTAAAATGGACAATGGAAGTAATTGACTAGGACCCTAACTAGAATGACTTAAGGGCTATTACTTAGGATAGGTGGAAGTAATGAACCCATCTATACTTTGCACAAGTATTTCCTAAGGAAGTTCTAGGAAGGTGTTCTAATGCATGTGTCTATGCATATGATTCTTTATGTATGACTTTGTAGTATTGGACTACTTGTTATAAAGATGTGCATGGTATGATACTATATGTATAATGTTAGTCTAAATGACTACATGATGAGGTTCTTGTATTAACATGATTGAAGTTGTCTTTACTTGCTATATTGATGTATGAATTGAATGTTAAAGATTATGGTCTCATGAAGAGTTAACTAACTATATGTGTGGTTATGGGGCTTTACATGTACATTGCACTAGTATGATAATATTGGGGTCATGAACAAGGTTTAATAATGAAGTATATGCAAAGAAGTAAATGTATGTGTGACTTGGTGTGGCTTACTGTAATGTCCTAAGGTATTGATTTAGAGGTGTCTTTGATGTATTATGTTTCTATGATGGTATGTGTTGCCTTGTACAGATTGTATATATGTTTTCCTTGTGGCCTTAGGGTGATGCATTGCACCTAGTATCACTAGAGATTACTGGAAGGTTGATGAGTTAAAGGAAAAAGGGTTCATTGTTAAGGTAAAGGTAGCTTACTCTAAAGTGGCTTTAAAATGTAATAAATCCTATATGCGATCCTATGAAATGCTGGCATTTGAATATGTTTATATGATGTATGTGACTGATATAAATGCTATTGTTTTAAGGTTTTTCAGGAGATTTACTCAAAAAGCATGAAGTATGATTTTCAAGAAAATGTCCCTTTTAAATGCATATTTTTGCATGGTTGCCATACTTAGTACATTCTTGTGCTAATCCCATTCTTCTCTAATTTTACACAAATTGTAGGTTATGGATGCTTAAGGGATGTCTTGAATGGTGAAAAGCTTGATAGATGACTCCCAAGCTCAATGAAAGGAATCCTTAAGTTCAAGGATCTCCTACTTATGTCTTTAATGTAAAGTCTTTAAATATTGTATAGTTATGTAATGTGTCTTATAGGCCGTGTCCCTAATATCCTCTAATGTTGTTGAGTTTAAGATGACAAAGAGACTTAAGGTCTATATATGTATTATGACTTACGTTTTGTCTATACGTGGGATGAAGTTTCTAGCATATGATGTGCTATGAAATTTTTTAAATTTTCCGCCAAATTTACTATGTTAATGTGATGAATGATAACTATGTGCTTGTATAAGACCTCCTAGAGGTCAAGTATGCCATGTTAGTTCTAAGGGGTGCTCCCCGGATGTGACAAACGTGGTACCAGACCATGAGGTTTATAAAGTTGTTTTATGCTCTAGAAAGCCTCATATTGCCACATCTAGTTGAGTCTCGTAGCATTGGTAGTGAGTCGCGACACATAAAATGGTACGGGAGGCTATAGGACAATAAAGTTTCCCTTCTTCATCATTCTCATATCGTGCCATAGAACTTAACTCTAGAAGATCTCTCTCTTATGTTTTCTTGTCCAGTGGTCTTTTTTATGTGATTGCTTGGATGAGACTGTCTCTAATCTTGAGGGAGAAAAGGTGAGTTAATGCTTAACTTGGTTTTATGGTTTGATGAGTATGTTTGAAGATGAGTTTTTATCATGTTTTGATGATATGATGCCATTTATGGCTATGTAAGAGACTTATGTAAATAGCATGTTATGTTGAAGAATGCATGTCATGATATAGTTAAAGCACGTTAAAATTTATTATGGTCGACATGAGTTTCTTTTGAAATGGTGTGTTACTATAAGGTTTTACATGATGGTAGCCTAATGATATGATTTGAAGTTTAAATGCATATTGACTACTTATGAAAGCATGGTACCGAAGGAATATGTGTTTTAAGCTGTTCAATATGTCTATTTGAATATATGCATGATTTTCAAATGTTGTCTTACTTGTGATGTGTGAACATTCATGATTACCTAGTATGTATTTGAGTCCTTTGTATATACTTGATCCTAGGTGAAAAGGTAGTGTGCATAACTTGGTAGGGTGATGATGTGGGATTTAGTGACCTAGAAGTCACCTTACTGTAGTGTTTTAGATAAAAAAAGAAATATTATGGCTAAGTCTCCTTGTTGTTTTCCCCTAATATTGTATGACCTTTGTGTCTATTGTATCGTATAAAAACCGTATGTGGTTGAACAGTATGACCTAACATGATGACTGGGGAGAAATTGCCTAGGTGATAAAGTTTAGAACACCTTTGGAGCCCTTATGGTATGTTACTGTAATTCCTTCTAATGTGATAATCGCTTTTAAGTGATGAAAAATGATAGTTGTTAAGTTAAGATCCTCTTATGTTTGGGTTAAGTTGCTCTTAATTGGGTTTACCCTAAGTGGGGGATGGTGATGAAATAGTAAGGTTATAGGAATTGTCTACCTTGACCTTCCATGTTTGCTTGATCTTGAATCTTATGAAGCCTTGATGATCTTTTTCATGAATAGAGTCTTGCGTAAAGTATGAATTGCATGAACTTTATATGTTTGGTATATGTATTGATTGACATCATCTTAAAGATTTTATGAATATCCCAAAGTGCATGAACGGAAATTTTGATTAAATACATGTTTCTCATGAGTATTGTACATCCTAACATGCAAATGGTACACTTGACTTCATAAGATAAGTAGGAAACTTGATTTTTAGTCACTTGTGATATGTAAGGTTAATTCCTTATAATGAAAAGTTGAGTCTCTTTAAAATGAAATATGTGAGTCCCTTGAAAACTATGTGACTTGTATGGTTTGGAAAGCATGATTTTAGGCTCACTCTTGAAAAGTGAAAGCATGTTTTGTTTAGTATTCATGTATGTGCCTATAATTTGTATTAATGTTCCTAAACTATGCTTACTTTGAAGGTGAGTACTATGTTATGAATTGACATTTTGTGAAATAGCTTCCTATTTGTTGTAATGTGCTTGGTCTGATTTACCATCTAGACATCACTAGGAATAAATCATGATCATGTCTTAGTTTAAAGGTTGAAAAATTCTCATATTACCGTAAAGATGGCCTTTGTGCATTTGTTTGGGTGTGAGTTCATGATACTGTAAGTGTGTTGAGGAGATGGACATTCCTCCATGGACACAACTAAACATGGTATGGTTGAGTATGACCCTCATAGCACTACGCTAACTTACAAGAATAAATTGTCAACCTATCTTACTCAAATCTATTATAACATTCCAAAAAATCATATGTAACGACCTATTTAGTCGTTTGAGCAGCAGATTTTTTTTCTGGAAAAACTGTCTGAGTCGACGGAACCCACGACGGACCGTCATGGGCACGACGGACCGTCGAGGGGGTCTCGTTCTAAAACACTTAGAATTCTGAAATTTGGGTACTGAAATCGACTCTCTGAACTTCGTGACGGAATGGCAGGACGGACCGTCGTGGGCACGACGGACCGTCACACATCTTCTACAGAAATTAAGTCTCTGAACTTTGTGACGGACCTGCAGGATGGACCGTCACAGACTCTTAAAGGAAATCGAGTCTCTGAACTTTGTGACGGACCTGCAGGATGGACCGTCCTGGGCACGCCGGACCGTCACTGACTCTTCAAGGAAATTGAGTTTTTGAACTTTGCGACGGACCTGCAGGATGGACCGTCACAGCCATGACGGACCGTCACAGGTTGCGTAATCCCAGGCTGGGTCGGATTTGTGTTTATGTTTTAAAGGGGCGTTTTGGACTATTCCTATTTATAATTAAAAAGTTAGTGGGTTATTATTAGTAATTCAATTACTTGGGGGTTAAAAGAGATAACCTTGAGTTAATTAGTGGGTTACTTTTGCCATCTTTAATACTTAATTATATGTTAATTAGGGTAAAAGAAAGAGAGATTGAATAAGAAAAATAGAAAGAACAAAGAGAGGGAGAAAACGATCGAGAGAGAGGAGAAACAAAGAGGATAGCAAAGCTTGGGGAATTTGCTTGCTTGATCACGAATCTTCGGTGGAGGTAGGTTATGGTTTTTATGCTATTCGTAGTAAACTCTTAATAGCGAATGATATGTATTGGGTAGTATTGTAAACCCTTCTATATGCTTAATTGTATGCTTGCATGAATGTTATTATATAATTGTGATAAAATAAGCATGATGAAGCTATTGAATCCTAAATCTTGAAAGAAACCCTAATCTTCTTTGTTAATGATGATGCCTTGGTATAAAAGAAGGCTTGATGAACGAAAGTAGTGAGATTAGGGGATCGGGTGCCACGTTCCGGTACCAGGATAGAAATAAAGGATCGGGTGCCACGTTCCGGTACCAGGATAGAAATAGAGGATCGGGTGCCACGTTCCGGTACCAGGATAGTATATGAGGATCGAAGTGTCACGTTCCGACACCAGGATAGTATATGGATCGGGTGCCACGTTCCGGTACCAGGATAGAATGAGGATCGGAGTGCCACGTTCCGACACCAAGATAGAATATGGATCGGAGTGTCACGTTCCGACACCAGGATAGTATATGGATCGGGTGCCACGTTCCGGTACCAGGATAGAATGAGGTTCGGAGTGCCACGTTCCGGCACCAGGATAGAATATGGATCGGAGTGTCACGTTCCAACACCAGGATAGTATATGGAGCGGAGTGTCACGTACCGACACGAGAGAAATAAAGATAATGAATCTTGAAAGATGTTAATATACTCGATTTAATGAACCTAATTCCCAAATGAGTATGATGGGGAGGCGTGAGTCCTCATTGATGTGCTTGGTGTTGTGACCAAGGGTTATGATAATTGATATTGCTACAGATTGAGTATTGTAGTTGATTTTATGATGTTATCTGATATATACTGTTTTCTATTTTGAGTTGGCCGATGATACCTACTCAGTACTTGTGTTTTGTACTGACCCCTACTTGTATGTTTCTTTCTTGTTTATATGTGGAGTGCAGCAAACGTACCGTCGTCTTCAACTCAACCGCAATTCTAGCCAGTCTTCATTACACCGGATTTCAGGGTGAGCTAATGCTTCTAGCTCGGACTGGATCTTCTTCTTCATGTCTTGATGCCTTGAAGTTCCAGCATGGACTAGCTTTTATTTATTTTAGCTTCTTAGAATACTCTTAGTTTAGTAATTTGATCATAGATGTTCTTGTGATGATGACTTCCAGATTTTGGGGATAATAATAGTTGTTGAGTTTTTAGAAGTTATTTAATTGATTTCGTTAATGAGTTTTAAGTCTTCCGCATTGTATTTTGTTAATTTTGGTTAAAATGTTGGGGTTTAGATTGGTTGGTTCGCTCACATAGTAGGATAATTGTGGGTGCCACTCGCGGCTCATTTTGGGTCGTGACAAACTTGGTATCAGAGCATTAGGTTCGTTTGTCTCATCACACCAGAACGAGTCTAGTAGAGTCTTAAGGAACGGTAGGGGGACGCCTTTAATTTTCTTTAAGAGGCTATAAGACTTTAGGAAAATTCCATTCTTTCTTTCTTTCTTTCGTGCTATTACTTGGATCCAATTGGTATCTAGGTGATACAAATTGGTATCTGACCATCTTCACTCTATTTCGCGGATAGTTAGAACTAGAGCAACAGCGGCGCCAACACCAACACCGGCAAGACAAGATGCAACTGAGCCAGCCACTGGGGCTGTAGCTCGAGGAGGATTAGTGGCAAGAGGCCGTGGTAGAGGTCGCGGGAGGACGTCCTGTAGAGGAAGAGGACAAGCACCTGGCCCATCTAGTACTAGGGCGGTGACTCCTCCACCGACTGAGGAAGTAGTAAGAGAGGGTGAGGAAGGGGAAAGTGAGCAAGTGCAGAATGAGGAATTACCACCCCAACCTACCCCAGAAATGATTAATCAGGTTCTTGCTTATCTTAGCGGGCTATCTGATCAAGGCCAGACACCTCCAGTGTTTTCTGCACCAGCACCTCAGATTCCGGAAGTACGACAGGCCGCTGTTGTGGCTCCCCGCATGGATGCCTCATTGGAAATAGGCACGTTTCCTCGTTTGACTATAGGGCTTATAATGACAAGTGATCAGCATGAACTTTTCAGTAAGTTCTTGAAATTGAAACCTCCAGTCTTCAAGGGTGCTGAATCTGAGGATGCCTATGATTTTCTGGTTGATTGTCATGAGTTGCTACATAAGATGGGCATAGTAGAACGATTTGGTGTTGAGTTTGTGACCTATCAGTTTCAAGGGAACGCCAAAATGTGGTGGCGGTCACATGTTGAGTGTCAACCAATAGAGGCACCACCTATGACTTGGGCATCATTCTCTAGCTTATTTATGGAGAAGGTATATAGGTCTTGTCTGGTGACTTTTGTGGGGAGCAATACTTATGTAGACTTGGTTATTTTAGAGATGGTTGATTTTGATGTAATTCTGGGTATGACTTGGCTTTCTCCGAATTTTGCGATCTTGGATTGTAATGCTAAAACTGTGACGTTAGCCAAGCCTGGGACAGATCAGTTAGTGTGGGAGGGTGACTACACTTCCACTCCGGTTCGTATCATCTCCTTTCTTCGTGCTAGGAGAATGGTTAGCAAGGGGTGTTTAGCTTTCTTGGCACATCTCAGGGATGACACTACCCAAGTACCTCCAGTTGAGTCGGTTTCGGTAGTCCGTGAGTTTCTGGATGTGTTCCCTGCAGATCTTCCTGGTATGCCACCGGATAGAGATATTGAATTTTGCATTGATTTGGAACCGGGTACTCGCCCCATTTCTATACCCCTTATAGAATGGCTCCCGCGGAGTTAAGAGAGTTAAAGGCCCAACTTCAAGAGTTGTTGAGCAAAGGCTTCATTAGACCAAGTGCATCTCCTTGGGGTGCTCCGGTGTTATTTGTGAAGAAGAAGGATGGGAGTTTTCGGATGTGCATAGAATACCGGCAGTTGAACAAGGTAACTATTAAGAACAAGTATCCCATTCCTCGCATTGATGACTTGTTCGATCAGTTACAAGGTGCTTGTGTCTTCTCTAAAATTGACTTGAGATCCGGTTATCATCAATTGAAAATACGGGCAACGGATGTGCCAAAGACTGCTTTTCGAACCAGGTATGGGCATTACGAATTTGTAGTAATGTGTTTTGGTCTTACGAATGCCCCTGTTGCGTTCATGAGCTTGATGAACGGGATTTTTAAGCCATATCTGGATCTCTTTGTGATCGTATTTATTGATGATATACTAATATACTCAAAGAGCAAGAAAAAGATAGGAGCATTTGAGAATGTATTAGAGTTGTTGAGGAAGAAAAAGCTTTATGCCAAATTCTCCAAGTGTGAGTTTTGGCTAGATTCAGTGTCCTTCTTGGGGCACGTGGTTTCTAAGGATGGAGTGATGGTGGATCCTTCTAAGATTGAGACAGTGAAGAATTGGGTAAGACCTACTAATGTGTCAGAAATAAGGAGCTTTGTTGGTTTAGCTAGCTATTACCGTCGATTTGTCAAAGGATTCTCTTCTATTGCTTCCCAATTGACGAACTTGACTAAGCAGAATGTTCCATTTGTATGGTCGGATGAATGTGAGGAAAGATTTCAGAAACTCAAGACCTTATTGACTACTGCACCAATCCTTACCTTGCCAGTAGAGGGTAAGAACTTCATCGTTTATTGTCATGCATCCTATTCTGGTTTGGGTGCAGTGCTAATGCAAGAAAAGAATGTGATTGCTTATGCTTCGAGGCAATTAAAGGTGCATGAACGTAACTATCCGACCCATGATTTGGAGTTGGCCGCGGTAGTATCTGCATTAAAGCAATGGAGACACTATTTGTAAGGGGTTAAGTGCAAAGTCTATACGGATCATCGTAGCCTATAGTATGTCTTCACTCAGAAGGATTTGAATTTGGGACAGAGGAGATGGATGGAACTACTGAAGGACTACGATATCACTATTCTGTATCATCCGGGAAAGGATAATGTTGTGGCAGACGCCTTAAGTAGAAAGGCAGGAAGCATGGGAAGTCTAGCTCATTGCAAGTTTCTAGACGCCCGTTGGCTAGAGAAATCCAAAACTTGGCTAATGACTTTATGAGGCTAGAAGTAAATGAGAAGGGAGGATTTTTGGCTTGTGTGGAGGCGAGATCTTCTTTTCTTGACAAGATCAAGGGAAAACAGTTTGATGATGAGAAACTAAGTCGAATTCGGGATATGGTGTTGCGAGGAGAGGCCAAAGAAGCAATAATTGATGAGGAAGGTGTTTTGAGGATTAAGGGAAGGGTATGTGTGCCCCGTGTTGATGAATTGATCCACACTATTCTTACAGAGGCTCATAGTTCCGGATACTCTATACATCCTGGTGCAACCAAGATGTATTGTGACCTAAAGCAACACTTTTGGTGGAGTAGAATGAAGCGCGACATTGTTGATTTTGTTGCCAAATGTCCAAATTGTCAACAAGTAAAGTATGAACACCAGAGGCCCGGAGGAACACTTCAGAGAATGCCCATTCCTGAATGGAAGTGGGAGAGAATTGCAATGGACTTCGTGGTTGGTCTTCCAAAGACATTGGGATAGTTTGATTCTATTTGGGTAATTGTGGACAGATTAACTAAGTCTGCTCACTTCATTCCGGTCAAGGTGACCTACAATGCAGAGAAGTTAGCCAAAATTTATATCTCAGAAATTGTTCGATTGCATGGAGTTCCACTCTCCATCATATCAGATAGAGGTACGCAGTTTACTTCTAAGTTTTGGAGAACATTGCATGCGGAATTAGGTACTAGGTTGGACCTTAGTACTGCATTTCACCCTCAGACCGATGGTCAGTCTGAGCGAACAATTCAAGTATTGGAGGATATGCTTCGTGCATGTGTGATAGAATTTGGTGGTCATTGGGACAACTTCTTACCCTTAGCGGAGTTTTCATACAATAATAGTTATCACTCAAGTATTGATATGGCTCCATTCGAAGAATTGTATGGGAGGAGATGTAGGTCTCCCATTGGTTGGTTTGATGCATTTGAGGTTAGACCTTGGGGTACTGATCTGTTGAGAGATTCAATAGAGAAGGTGAAATCTATTCAAGAAAAGCTTTTAGCGTCTCAAAGTAGGCAAAAGGAATATGCGGATCGAAAGGTTAGAGACTTGGAGTTCATGGAGGGTGAACAAGTCTTGCTGAAGGTTTCACCCATGAAAGGGGTGATGCGGTTTGGTAAAAGAGGTAAGCTAAGCCCAAGGTATATTGGACCATTTGAAGTACTTAAGCGAGTAGGGGAGGTGGCTTATGAATTAGCCTTCCCTCCAGGACTGTCAGGAGTGCATCCGGTATTTCATGTGTCTATGTTGAAAAGATACCATGGGGATGGAAACTACATCATTCATTGGGATTCAGTTCTGCTTGATGAGAATTTGACTTATGAGGAGGAACCAGTTGCTATTTTAGATAGAGAACTTCGCAAGTTGAGGTCGAGGGAGATTGCATCCATCAAAGTTCAATGGAAGAATCGACCAGTTGAAGAGGCCACTTGTGAGAAGGAGGCTGATATGCAAGAAAAATACCCACATCTGTTTACAGATTCAGGTATTCCCTTTCGCCCTTGTTTCTTTTCTTGTGATCGTTCGAGGATGAACGATGCGTAAATTGGTATCTATTGTAACGACCTGTTTAGTCATTTTGAGCAGCAGATTTTATTTCTGGAAAAACTGTCTGAGTCGACGGAACCCACGACGGACCGTCATGGGCACGACGGACCGTCGAGGGGGTCTCGTTCCAAAACACTTAGAATTCTGAAATTTGGGTACTGAAATCGACTCTCTGAACTTCGTGACGGAATGGCAGGATGGACCGTCGTGGGCACGACGGACCGTCACACATCTTCTACAGAAATTAAGTCTCTGAACTTTGTGACGGACCTGCAGGACGGACCGTCGTGGGCATGACGGACCGTCACAAACTCTTCAAGGAAATTGAGTCTCTGAACTTTGTGACGGACCTGCAGGACGGACCGTCGTGGGCACGACGGACCGTCACAGACTCTTCAAGGAAATTGAGTCTCTGAACTTTGCGACGGACCTGCAGGATGGACCGTCACAGCCATGACGGACCGTCACAGGTTGCGTAATCCCAGGCTGGGTCGGATTTCTGTTTAAGTTTTAAAGGGGCGTTTTGGACTATTCCTGTTTATAATTAAAAAGTTAGTGGGTTATTATTAGTAATTCAATTACTTAGGGGTTAAAAGAGATAACCTTGAGTTAATTAGTGGGTTACTTTTGCCATCTTTTATACTTAATTATATGTTAATTAGGGTAAAAGAAAGAGGGATTGAATAAGAAAAATAGAAAGAACAAAGAGAGGGAGAAGAACGATCGAGAGAGAGGAGAAACAAAGAGGATAGCAAAGCTTGGGGAATTTGCTTGCTTGATCACGAATCTTCGGTGGAGGTAGGTTATGGTTTTTATGCTATTCGTAGTAAACTCTTAATAGCGAATGATATGTATTGGGTAGTATTGTAAACCCTTCTATATGCTTAATTGTATGCTTGCATGAATGTGATTATATAATTGTGATAAAATAAGCATGATGAAGCTATTGAATCCTAAATCTTGTAAGAAACCCTAATCTACTTTGTTAATGATGATGCCTTGGTATAAAAGAAGGCTTGATGAACGAAAGTAGTGATATTAGGGGATCGGGTGCCACGTTCCGGTACCAGGATAGAAATAGAGGATCGGGTGCCACGTTCCGGTACCAGGATAGAAATAGAGGATCGGGTGCCACGTTCCGGTACCAGGATAGTATATGAGGATCGGAGTGTCACGTTCCGACACCAGGATAGTATATGGATCGGGTGCCACATTCCGATACCAGGATAGAATGAGGATCGGAGTGAATATGGATCGGAGTGTCATGTTCCGACACCAGGATAGTATATGGATCTGGTGCCACGTTCCGGTACCAGGATAGAATGAGGATCGGAGTGCCACGTTCCGGCACCAGGATAGAATATGGATCGGAGTGTCACGTTCTGACATCAGGATAGTATATGGAGCGGAGTGTCACGTACCGACACGAGAGAAACAAAGATAATGAATCTTGAAAGATGTTAATCTACTCGATTTAATGAACCTAATTCCCAAATGAGTATGATGGGGAGGCGTGAGTCCTCATTGATGTGCTTGGTGTTGTGACCAAGGGTTATGATAATTGATATTGCTACAGATTGAGTATTGTAGTTGATTTTATGATGTTATCTGATATATACTGTTTTCTATTTTGAGTTGGCCGATGATACCTACTCAGTACTTGTGTTTTGTACTGACCCCTACTTGTATGTTTCTTTCTTGTTTATATGTGGAGTGCAGCAAACGTACCGTCGTCTTCAACTCAACCGCAATTCTAGCCAGTCTTCATTACACCGGATTTCAGGGTGAGCTAATGCTTCTAGCTCGGACTGGATCTTCTTCTTCATGTCTTGATGCCTTGAAGTTCTGGCATGGACTAGCTTTTATTTATTTTAGCTTCTTAGAATACTCTTAGTTTAGTAATTTCATCATAGATGTTCTTGTGATGATGACTTCCAGATTTTGGGGATAATAATAATTGTTGAGTTTTTAGAAGTTATTTAATTGATTTCGTTAATGAGTTTTAAGTCTTCCGCATTGTATTTTGTTAATTTTGGTTAAAATGTTGGGGTTTAGATTGGTTGGTTCGCTCACATAGTAGGATAATTGTGGGTGCCACTTGCGGCTCGTTTTGGGTCGTGACATCATATGTCTAATGAAGATTCCAATATTCCCTTAGGATAGCCTATTAGGGTCACATAGGCACCCCAATGCCCAATATTGAGAAATATTTGGGCGTAGTATAGAAAAATTGGCTAAGAGATATTAGCCAATTTCCTATATACGAATAAGAAATATACTTTTTGGGTTGCCATACCCAATCCAAGAGTCATTGACCAAGAAGTGTAATTACAATGAAAACCCTAAGCTAAAAACACAGTGGATCTTTTATGCATAAGGTATGAGGCATCCAAGTGTCAAACCTAGTACCATAGCACATAGCACATGATCATTTAAAATGATCATGTATATTAAGCAATGCCCAAGGACATGGTGAAGGTCCTTGGGATAATAAATAAATATTCCAAATAGTAAATCAACAATAGTTAGTTAGGAAAGTACAACCAACCCATGTGCAAGACATGTGAACAAGCAGCCAAAGGAGGGGACCACCCAAACCGAATTCGGTTAGGGTAGTTAGGGGAAAAACGTGCACAAGGGACCACTCCATGTGGGGATTAATTTCATATAATATTCTAGACTATAAAATACTTCCCTAATTATATAACTAACCTAGGATCAAAACGAAATAAATTAATTAGTGAACCCGACAACCTAAGACTTAACCGGTGACACTAGCCTAGTAACTAGTTAAAGAGACAACCTAGTACCTAATGTAGGATAGTCTAAAAGGTTGGTTATGGTCTTAAAATATGAGGGATACTTTAGTAATTATCCTATGATACTTAATTAATTAATTTAGAAACTTAATTAATTAATTTAAAGGGGCAAAACCGAAATCACAAAACAGTTTCCAGATTTCTGTTAAGACAAGAAAGGGACAACTTAGTACCTAACTTAGGATGGTACAAAGAGTTAGTTTAGGTCCTAAAAACTTAACGGTACTTTAGTTATTACCTTATTTCACCTAATTAATTAAATTAAAGAAAGATCCTAGTACTTAACCTAGGATGGTCCTATAGGGTTGATTATAGTCCCAATGACAGAGGGGTACTTTAACTTACCCTAGGTCCCTAAATTAATTAAATTAAGGATTTAATTAATTAATATAAATTCAAAATGTTGAGATAAACCATAGTCAAAACCAATTTCCAGATTTGACCAAGTGTTATTTTCTACTATGTTTAGTCAACTTAGGAGGGGCGTTTTGGTAATTGGTTAATTAGTTTATTAAATTACCTTATTAAACCTAAGTTTTCTAATTAAATATAATTTTCTTACACCTATAATTCACAATCAAAACACTTTGAACAAAAATGCAAGAAAGATGTAGTAACGAAGAACACTAAAATGAAAAAAGGGCATAGATGTTCTTAGGCGATTTCAAGGTATCTTCAAGGTTTCATTCAATGTGGTCTTCGTAGATTAAGTTCTACTCAAGGTATGGGTTTCTCTCCTGAATTTTTTGCTCGAAGAGAACTTTCTTTCCAACGATTCAAAGATCTTGAAAACAAGGGTTGTTCCTGTTCTCGTCGAACTTGTTATCCCTAGTATCCTTTTTGATTTCAATATTGAATAGGTTAGAGATCATGTTGTTGGTATGTGGTGCTGGATGATTTTATGTGTAATGTTCTTGAATGATGAATGTTGCATGAACCTATGACCTTAAGATCGTATGAAGCTAATGTTTACAACGTGAATTAATAATTGATCATATGTTAGTTACGTCCGTAAATGTCAAATGTTGATCTGTGTGTGACGAATGCTGCCTTGTTGTTTTGTAACGTTATGAGGATGCTAAAGTCATCAAATGACAATATGATGCTGTCCAATATGTTTTAAAAACGTTATCCTAAAGTCATGAATTAAGATTGATTAAAAAGGATGTCTATGAAATCACATCTTGAATGAATTGGCTATCTGGTTCGAATAAAATTGCTAACACTATTTGGTCAAAACGAATGCATGTTAATGGATAAGGGCTTATGTAAATGATTGAAAGATTGTATAAGGGTTCATACATATTCAATTTAAATATGAACATCCATAAAATTGGCTTATGCTAATAAAAATGGTTTACTGATTTAACATCCCAAATCTTGAGATAATACTAATCATATGCCAATTTTTGTGTAGTAAGAGTATGTATATTATAAGCAATTCTAAAGTAACTCAATGAATCCATAACCAAAGGCATGCCATTCATTGGGACAACTCCCAACATGCTCTACAAGAATGAAATATGAACATGTGTAACTCAGTGAAAGAAGTGCTCATCGTCCATAAATGATAAAATGAAGATACTTCCCTAAAGTAAAGAAGTAACGTGAGTTATAACATAATTAAAGGGGTCTAAATTAAGTAAGTGACCAGAATGGAGTGTTAAAGAAAGTGAGAAAAGTCTTACTCATACCTAAGTTAGTATGTTAAAAGTATACTCACGAATAAAGGTGTTAGAATGTGTAAGACTAGTCTCATTAACACCTAAGGATGATATGTAAGGAAAATTCACATTCATCAATGTAACAAAATTCACATTCATCAATGTTAAGTAAGGATGATATGTAAGGACAATTCACATTTCATCAATGTAAAGTAAGGATGACAAGTCATCAAAAGAGTAAGTAAATCTCAATCTAGAAGCAAGTTTCCATAATGCTTGAGTTAACTTTTAAAGATAAAGAATATAATGAAAGTGAGCATAGCACCGATAGACTAGTTATGAGCATGTGCTTGCACATGTAAGTCTCATGCGACGAGTCTACCACCAAGGTGGATAAGTAGTCTCATTAAGTCCCTAGTATTCGAACTATGTCTAGCCAAAAAATGATCTAGCCAGTGGTTTCCACCAAAGAGAGGTAGGCATGTACGATTTCACCTTGGCCGGTGATTCCAACCTTTTTCGGTGTGGGACAGACACGGAATTTCATGTTTAGCTCATATGATCTATGTCGGTTAATGCTAACGATATGTTCATGGTTCACTATAGCCGTGAGACACTCCTTTTCGATGTGGAGTGAACATTTGAGATGGATCTGCCTTAGCCGGGGATCAACCCTTTCCATGTGTGTGGGGGGGGGGGAATACATGGTATTAAATGAGTAGCTCACGTGGTCAAAGATTCATTTTAACCGGTGAATTACCTCTTTTCACTGTGGGGAGACACTACATTTCATGTTAAGCTCGCATGATCTTATTCCTAATGATGTCTCTATGAAAGTGAGAATGATGATGATGATGGAACGTATGTTCAAAGTGAGAAATGATGAAGAGCTTAAGAATGTCATGTCCCAATATCACACTGATGAAGTTTCAGCAAACAATGGGCACAACCAAATAAGATTGACTTATAATGACTTCTTATATGATTCCAATAAAGGGAAATCATTCCTTAGTTCTTGGATTACTTACATCTATTCATTGTAGGTATGGGACTACGATGAATCATTGCACTTTTAAGTAAAACATAGGACTAAAGGAATTATTAAACTACACAACAACAACAAGAAAAAGATTGAATATAAAACTAAGTATGGAGGACAAAGCTCTCAGGTTAGGGGGACTTAAAATTTCAAATCTTCGCCCTAGGGGTTCTAAAATTATGTTGATAATACTAATGTCTTGCAATCATATATAAAATGAGTTGTGTGTTTTGAATGCATTAAAATACATCATATTTATATCACTTTTAACAAATAACGAATTAGGGAAGTATAATAACTAGACTTTCCAGAAATGGCATGTTGTTTAGGAAGAGCTTTCATTGATCATGCATAGCTTTATGTGTATGTGTGCATACACCCATACTTAGTACAAGTTGTGTACTAACCCCCTACTATTTAATATTTTTACAGGAGCAGGTCAGAGAGCAGATTGACGACACTTGCAGCGGTTTGTACTTTAGCATTTCTCCAGACCATTTGGTAGGTCCTCTTGATTTCGAGGATGCTACAAGCACTAGTCAAGCTTTAGATACAGACATAGCTAGTGGATGTTGTCTCTAGTGTTTCTTTCATATTTTATTTCAAACCTTTTGATGTAAGGCCGTGTTTGGCAAACTATTTACTATATATTCATCTTCAGTTTTGAATTATTTATTTATGTTAGATGGTTGTCTATTGATGTTGAGATTAGTATATAATGTTTAACACGTAATGACTATATGAAGTCTATGTAAAATTCATACATATAAAATTTTTAAATTTTCCCCTAAAATTAACCATATGAATGTGATGAATGCAAGAAGAGGCTTGTCTGCAACCTCTGAGAGGTCAATGACGCCAGTCTTAATTCAGATTACATAATCTAGATCGTTACAAACTTGGTATCAGAGCATGAGGTTAAATTACCTAGGATATAAAGCTCAACACAACCACGTTACGTAGTTTCTAGCTTATGGTTGTGAAGCGCGTCACAATCATGACTTAGAGACTACATGATGATAGGAAATTCTCCATTCTTCTACTCGTTATCGTTCTAACTAGAGCTTTTATACTTTGTGTCATCAAAAGTATCTAATTTCCTTCTTGTGTGAATACGTAGAAGAATACACACAAGAATTAGGATGGCCAGGTGGTCTAAGGTGCCAGACTCAAGATCTTGCCTTCCTAAGAAGGGGCAATGATGGAAATTCCCAGCATGACCAAAAGCCATGTAGTAAGTGTGGTCGTTCGCATGGAGGTGAGTACATGGTAGATTCTAAATGCATGACACGGGTGTTAATGAAGGGGAAGAGGCTGAGTTGGCGGCATATAAGCTCAAGGATTGGACTCAGGTATGGATTGGCTCCATAAGTGTTATGCTACAATAGACTGTTGAAACAACGTAGTGAGGATTTAGTTTCCAAATAAGTTAGGTTAAAATGGGAAGGGCGTGGTTCAAAACCAACAGACCAAAAAATTTCAAATCTTAAAGACCAATAAGATGATATCTAAGGGGTATATATACCACTTAGTTAGAGTCAATGACTTAGATCAATAAGTCTCTTTCATAGACTCAATGTCAATAGTGAATGAGTCCCCAGATGTCTTTCCGAAGGATTTACCAGGAGTTCATCCTGAACGTGAGATCAACTTTGGTGTTGATTTAGATCACAACACCAAGACAATTTCTATCCCCCCATATAGGATGGCACCAACCAAACTCAAAGAGTTGGAGTTGCAGTTAAAATATTTACTTGATAAGGGCTTCATCTAGCCGAGCAAATCCCCATGGGGTGCTAAAGTGTTGTTCGTTAAGAAAAAGGATGGAACCCTTAGAATGTGTATTGATTATCGGAAACTCAATAAAGTGACTATAAAGAACAAGTATCCTTTTCATAGAGTCGATGACCTCTTTGAAAAACTCCAAGATTCATCTTTATTTTCCAAGATAGACCTACGGTCAGGCTACCATCATCTTAAAGTAAGGCGAGAAGACGTCCCTAAGACTGCTTTCGTATTAAATATGGACCTTATGAATAGAGTCTTCCGTGAGTACCTTGATTTATTTGACATATTATTCACAAATTACATTCTCATATACTCTAAGTCAAGAGAAGAGCATGAAGTACACTTAAGAATGACATTGCAAGTACTCAGATAACATCAACTGTATGCAATTTTCAGCAAATGTGAATTCTGGTTGAGATCAATGACCTTTCTTAGTCATGTTGTGACCGATTATGGTGTTGAAGTTGATCCAGAAAGAGTTTGAGTACACAGGTGA
Source organism: Solanum corneliomulleri (assembly GCA_027704805.1). Lineage (NCBI taxonomy): Eukaryota > Viridiplantae > Streptophyta > Magnoliopsida > Solanales > Solanaceae > Solanum > Solanum corneliomulleri. Next base: position 20,600,297 of record JAKWIY010003060.1, on the reverse strand, counting down.
AGCTTAGCACTGCTTTTCATTTACAGAAGGATGGACAAGCAGAACGTACCATTCAAACCCTTGAAGACATGTTGAGAGCATGTGCTATTGAATTTAAGGGGAATTGGGATAGATTGTCTACTACTTACAGTCATCAAAAGTCCTATGCTGATAACAGAAATAGAGCCCTTGAGTTCGAAGTAGGTAATCAAGTCTACTTGAAGATATCACCAACGAAAGGGGTGACAAGATTTGGTAAGAAAGGGAACTTTAATCCAAGGTATATAGGTCATTACACGGTCTTACAACGAGTTGGAAATGTTGCCTACAAACTGATGTTACCACAAGACTTAGCTTCGGTCCATTCAGTGTTTCACGTTTCGATGCTAGAGAAGTGTCTAGGCAATTCAATGTTCATCCTACCCGTGTAAGGGTTAGAAGTCGATGGAATCCTTCATTATAAAGAGTTCCTATTGCAGTTTTAGATCATCAAGTGAAGTGAATGAAGAATAGGGAGGTTCTCACCGTGAAGGTGTTATGGAGGAACACCTTATTGAGGGGGCAAAAGGGGAGGCCGAGGCCGATATGAGATCCCGTTACCCTAATTTGTTCAGTTCATAAGGTTATATATTCTCTTCCTAAGTATGGTTTATCTTTGAGAGAAATCTAAGTTTAAGTGCTTTTAGTCAATTAGGTGTGGTAGGCCACTAATCGTATGTCTTATAATAGAACCATGTGAGTAAAAACGAAGTTATGTTTGCATTTCATGTGCTGTTTGGTGTAGCATATATATGTTTTTTCTGTGTTGCATGATTTGTAAGGTGCATCAAGTTAAGTGTTATTGAGAAGGAAATTCTTCAATCTCAAATAAGAAGCTTCAGATAAGCTTGAATGATATGCATCATCCAAATAAGTGTGAATCAGATATTCACAAAAGAGAAACGTTTAGGTATGACTAAGTGACCTTCATGTGTAAGTGTCATTCCGGGATGAATATTCCTAAGGGGGGATAATATAACATTCCAGAAAATTATATGCCTAATGAAGAGCCCAGTATGCCCTTACAATAGCCTATTAGGGGTATATAGCACCATAATGCCCAATATTGAGAAATATTGGGCATAATATAGAAAATTGGCTAATGGATATTAGCCAATTTTCTATATACGAATAAGAAATATACTTTTTGGATTGCCATACCAAATCCAAGATTCATTGACCAAGAAGTGTACCTACAATGAAGACCCTAAGCTAAAAACACAGTGGATCTTTTATGCATAAGGTATGAGGCATCCAAGTTTCAAGCCTAGTACCATAACACATAGCACATGATCATTTAAAATGATCATGTATATTAAGCAATGCCCAGGGCATGGTGAGGGTCCTTGGGACAATAAGTGTACATTCCAAATAGGACATCAATAATAGTTTGATAGGAAATTAAAACCAACCCATGTGCAAGCACATGTTCAAGACATATGAAGAAGTGGCCAAAGGAGGGGACCACCCTAACCGAATTTTGTTAGGGTAGTTAGGGGGAAAAACGTGCACAAGGGACCACTCTATGTAGGGCATAACTTCCTAAACAATTCTAGACTCTAACCTACTGCCCTAACTCTATAACTAACCTAGGACCAAACGAAATAAACTAAATAGTGCACCCGACAACCTAAGACTTAACCGAGTGATACTAACCTAGTAACTATTTAAAGAGACAACCTAATACCTAATCTAGGATGGTCCAAAAGGTTGGTTATTGTCCTAAAAGCATAGGTATACTTTATTAATTACCCTATGATACTTAATTAATTAATTTATAAACTTAACTAATTAATTTAAAGGGGGAAAACCGAAATCACAAAACAATATCCAGATTTCTGTTAAGACAAGAAAGGGACATCCTAGTATCTAACCTAGGATGGTCCAAAGAGTTAGTTAAGGTCCAAAAGAAGTAAGGTTACTTTAGTAATTTAATTAGGTAACCTATTTAATTATACTATACATTTAATTAATTTATTTGAATGGTCAAAACGAAATCCTTTCACTAACCTAGTATAATTTAAGAAACATCCTAGTACTTAACCTAGGATGGTCCTAAAGGGTTGATTATAGTCCCAATGACTGAGGGGTACTTTAGTACTTACCCTAGGTCCATAAATTAATTAAATTAAGGATTTAATTAATTAATATAAAGTCAAAATATTGTGCGAAACCAAAGTCAACACCAATTTCCAGATTTGAATAAGTGTTATGTTCTCCTATGTTTAGTCAAATTAGGAGGGGCGTTTTGGTAATTGGTTAATTAGTTTATTAAATTAACTTATTAAATCTAAGTTTTATAATTCAATATAATTTCCTAAACCTAGAATTCAATATGAAAACACTTGGAATGAAAATGCAAGAAAGATTCAGTAACGAAGAATGCTAAAACGGAAAAAAGGCATAGACGTTCTTAGGCTATTTCAAGGTATCTTCAAGGTTTCGTTCGAGGTGGTCTTCGTATATTAAGTTATACTCAACGTATGGGTTTATCTCCTGGACTTGTTTTTTCAATATAACTTTCTTCCCAACGATTCAAAGATCTTGAAAACTAGGGTTGTTCCCGTTCTCATCAAACTCCTTGTCCCTAGTGTTTACAACGTGAACTTAAGATTGTATGAATATAATTTTTACAACGTGAATTAAGAATTGATCTTATGTTAGTTACGTCCGTAAGTGTCAAATGTTGATGTGTGTGACGAATGTTGACCTTCTGTTTTGTAACGTTATGAGGATGCTAAAGTCATCAAATGCTAATATGATGCTGTCCAATATGTCTTGAAAACGTTACCCTAAAGTCATGAACTAATATTGATTAAAAAAGGATCTATATAAAATCACATCTTGAATGAATTGGCCATCTGGTTCCAATAAAATTGGCTAACACTATTTGGTCAAAACGAATGCATGTCATTGGGTTTGATGTGCAATGACTATGAATAACCTAGTGTTATTACTTAAGTCTAGCTCACCTCTTGATTATCCTATCCTAACACTTTGGTATCGTTCATTTCGTTCTGTTCATTCCTTGAGGCTGGCCTCATTCTTTCTTTGGGGACTTTAACCTTAACCGACATAGATCATCTGAGCAGCATGAAATCCAGTGTGTAATCCCCACACCGAAAAGAGGTGGAATCACCGGCCAAAGCAAACCAAAACATGCTAGCGTATATAGGGAATTGAACCGTGTTATATCCCTATATTGGGCGTATAGGTTCAAAGACTAGGAGATATAAGGAGACCCATACCTGGAATGCCGGACAATCTCATCTCATGAGAGTAACGTGTACCTCCGCCCTTCTTGAAGGAATGCATCATTGCTCATAGCCTAATGGTGCTCAGTATAAAGTTCCATTACATTCAACTCATACATCATGGAAGCTGGCTTCTAGCAAGAGAAATCATAGCTCATTAGATGATTTCTCATCTCATCATTAGTATTAAGTATGCATTAACTTCAATACTTTTATTAGAGTGTTCATAGAGAACGATCTCTTCATTAGCTTTACACTCTCATAGGTGAGTATGTTTTGGTAACATTTACTTAGGCTCATTTGAGATTGCTCTCGTCTTTCACATTATCCTCTTATCATCTTTTCACCTCATTCATTAACTGTAACACATTTTATTTTCATCATTACTCACCCCTTCATGTGGATGTTCGTCTAAACATATTCCAATGCACTTGGTTGCTTAGTATGTTTCACACTCTTTTTTAACCCTTCAAGGTTTACATCATTTTATCACATACATCTTAGGCTCACTTACTTTTAACCGTATGCTAGACTTATGAGTCCAATCATACAAGCCATGAGGCTTCATGCATAGTTTGTCTAAGTGATTCATGTTTACCCAATATTATGTGGTACAAGACTTATGCATCTTGTAAATATGACAAGATATTGATTTCGACCTTTAGAGGAAGCATTCATTTAATATTTGTTTACGTATGACTTATGTGTCAATACGGAATTGGGCATGGGTTCAATCCTTAGTCATATCACTTTTTTACATGCATTTTTCATTGCATTTTTTACCACTTTGCTTGGCCGAATTCAACCTACCAAATGCTGGAAATTTCTTCACTATTTTAACCTTTTTTTTATCAATATTCATACGTTAATTCTTAAGGCATTTCGTGGATCATTTGATGCATCTTTAATTATAATATTTTTATGATTATATTCAGACAAGAATTATAATTAAATACAGCAACATTACACAAACATTCGCACATAAATTTCAACCATAAAAACATATCATTTTAAGGCTTAAAATTGAAAATCATGTCACGACATACACATACATTTTTCACGAAATTTTGATAGACATACTTCATCGTTCATACAATTCCGAACACATAATCATGAACACATTATCACAAAAATCACACTTCATACCTAATCTACCAGCAAACATACCAACCTAAGATCAGTGATAGGGGCTAGTGACAGGGAACATGAAATGGGGAACAATCCTAGTTTCGGAATAGAATTATATGAGTCTTAAGGGTCTCTTGGGAAAGGGACCAAGATTAAGAAAACCCATACCTGATTTTAACTTTGGTCAACACTTGAACTTGCTGCCCAAAACTTCTCCAAATTCACGTCCAATCCCAAAACTCACACCTTACCCGACTAGCGTATTACGTTTTGCTTAATGTTTTCGGATTGCTTTCTCGTTTGTGTTTTGCGTGCAAGTTCTTCAAGTGTGAAGAACTTTTGTTTTCTAATTTTTTTCTCACGTTTGGCAGACAGAAAGAAAGTGTGAAATGAGAGAGAAGTAGATGTGAAGGAGAGAGATATAAACGTGAAAGAGGTGAGTGGTTTAGGATTAGGTGCAGTTGTTCAGACTTAGTCAACTAGGCCTCTTTAAAACTTTGAAAATCTGATTTAATTAGTTTAATGAAATGACAGTCAACTAGGCCTCTTTAAAACTTTGAAAATCTGATTTAATTAGTTTAATGAAATGACCATAATTCGCTTACAAAATCAGATTATAAACCTCAATTTATTAAACTTAAATGTTGCTTCCATCGAGGTTCGAACCCGTGACGTCCCCATCGCAAAAATGAGTCCTTCCGGGTCGACCCGACCCAAATCGCCCCATTAATTAATTAATAAATAATAATAATAATAATCAGATTTTCCTTTTTATAAAATCAGAATTTAAATATTAATTAATTAAATTAATCACCAATATAAATAATTAAGTTAAATCATTGCTCCCACCTAGGTTCGAACCCGGGTGGAGCATGATTTTGCTCAATGGGAAATTTCGGCCCTTTCTACCCAAAATGCCCCTCCACCTTATTAATCAAATATTAATTACATATTTAGGGTAATTAAGATACTACCCTTAGCTTGAAAAAAGACCATTTTACCCCTAGACCCTCCAAACTTAAGATTTTCCTTTTTAAGTCTGCTAAAGACTAATTAAAGTAAATCTTCATATTCGGGAGCCCTACATGGATGGACCCTACCTTTAATAGCTGAAATAACTCCCCAATTTAGTTTGCTTGGCTATCGCAAGGGTTCAGATATCTGGTTCTACGCGCATCGATCCGTGTGAACCTAGTCGAATCATAGGCATTCTAGACACATTAAGCATTACTACACATATCCATTTTTAGGGTTATTAAATCGATGGGAATACTTCCTTATGAAGAGGTTCCAGTGCAATTTTAGATCATAAAGTGAAGCGAATGAAGAAAAGGGAGGTTGTAATCATGAAGGTGTTATGGAGGAACACCCTATTTATGGGGCAAGAGGGGAGGCGGAGGCCGATATGAGATCCCGTTACCCTCATTTGTTCAGTTCTTAAGGTTAGATATTCTCTTCCTAACTATGGTTTATGTTTAAGAAAAGTATAAGCTTAAGTGCTTTAAGTCGATTAGGTGTGGTAGGCCACTATTCGTATATATTATAATAGCACCATGTGAGTTAAAACGAAGTTATGTTTGCATTTAATGTTCTATTTGGTGTAGCATAGATATGTTTCTTCTGTGTTGCATGGTTTGTAAGGTGCATTGAGTTAAGTGTGATTTTCAAGGAAATTCCTCAATCTCAAATATGAAGCTTAAGATAAGATTGCATGATATGCATCATCCAAATAAGTGTGAATCATATATTCACAAAACAGAAGCATTTAAGTATGATAAAGTAACTATAGAAAGTCACCCTCTTTGTTTAAATGACGTGTAAGTGTCATTTGTGGACGAATGTTCCTAAGAGAGGATAATGTAACATTCAGTAAAATCATAGGTCTAATGAGGATCCAAGTATGCCCTTAGAATAGCCTATTAGGGGTACATAGGCACCCCAATGCCCAATATTGAGAAATATTGGGCATAGTATAGATAAATTGGCTAAGGGATATTAACCCATTTTCTATATATGAATAAGAAATATACTTTTTGAGTTGCCATACCCAATCAAAGATTCATTGACCAAGAAGTGTACTTACAATGAAGAGCCTAAGCTAAAAACATAGTGGATCTTTTATGCACAAGGTATGAGGCATCCAAGTGTCAAGCCTAGTACCATAGCACATAGCACATGATCATTTAAAATGATCATGTATATTAAGTAGTGCCCAAGCACATGGTGAGGGTCCTTGGGACAATAAGTAAATATTCCAAATAGGACATCATAATAGTTAGTCAGGAAATTACAACCAACCCATGTGCAAGCAGATGTGCAAGACATGTGAAGAAGCAGCCAAAGGAGGGGACCACCCTAACCGAATTCAGTTAGGGTAGTTAGGGCGAAAACGTGCACAAGGGACCACTCCATGTGGGGCCAACTTACTAAAAATTTCTAAACTCTAATCTACAGCCATAAATAGATAACTAACCTATGACCAAACGAAATAAACTAATAAGTGCACCCGACAATCTAAGACTTAACCGAGTGACACTAACCTAGTAACTAGTTAAAGAGACAACCTAGTACATAACCTAAGATGGTCCAAAAGATTGGTTATGGTCCTAAAAATTTAATGATACTTTAGTAATTACCCTAGGCTACTTAATTAATTTATTTAGTAACTTAATTAATTAATATGAATGGGCAAAACCGAAATCACAAAACAATTTCCATATTTTGGTTAAGACAAGAAAGGGACAACCTAGTACCTAACCTAGGATGGTCCAAAGAGTTAGTTAAGGTTTTAACGACTTAAGGGTACTTTAGTAATTAAATTAGGTCACCTAATTAATTGAATTATCCATTTAATTAATTTATTTTATATGGTCAAAACGAAATCCTTTCACTAACCTAGTATAATTTAAGAAACATCTTAGTACTAAACCTAGGATGGTCCTAAAGGGTTGATTATAGGCCCAATGACTGAGGGGTACTTTATTACTTACCCTAGGTCCATAAGTAGTTAAATTAAGGATTTAAATAATTAATATAAAGTCAAAATGTTGACAGAAACCATAGTCAACACCAATTTCACGATTTGAATAAGTTTTATGTTCTCCAATGTTTAGTCAACTTAGGAGGGGCGTTTCGTTATTTGGTTAATTAGTTTATTAAGTTAAATTATTAAACCTAACTTTTATAATTCAAGATCAGTTCCTAATCCTAGAATTAACGATGAAAACACTTGGAACAAAAATGCAAGACATAGGCAGTAACGAAGAGCACTAAAACGGAAAAAGGGCATAGACGTTCTTAGGAGATTTCAAGGTATCTCCAAGGATTCGTTCGAGGTGGTATTCATATATTAAGTTCTACTCAAGGTATGGGTTTCTCTCCTGGACTTCTTTCTCCAAAAGGACTTTCTTTCCAACGATTCAAAGATCTTGAAAACTAGGGTTGTTCCCGTTCTCATCAAACTCCTTGTCCCTAGTGTTTACAACGTGAACTTAAGATCGTATGAATATAATTTTTACAACGTGAATTAAGAATTGATCTTATGTTAGTTACGTCCGTAAGTGTCAAATGTTGATGTGTGTGACGAATGTTGACTTTCTGTTTTGTAACGTTATGAGGATGCTAAAGTCATCAAATGCTAATATGATGCTGTCCAATATGTCTTGAAAACGTTACCCTAAAGTCATGAACTAATATTGATTAAAAAAGGATCTATATAAAATCACATCTTGAATGAATTGGCCATCTGGTTCCAATAAAATTGGCTAACACTATTTGGTCAAAACGAATGCATGTTAATGGCTAAGGGATTATGTAAATGATTGAAAGATTGGATAAGGGTTCATACATATTCAATTTAAATATGATTATCTGTAAAATTGGCTTATTCCAATAAAAATGGCTTAATGGTTTAACATCCCAAATCTTGAGACAATACTAATCATATCTTTATACTTGTGTAGTAAGAGTATCAAGTATATTATAAGCACTTCTAAAGTAACTCAATGAATCCATAACCAAGGGGAATGACATTCATTGGGACAACTCCCAACATGCTCCACAAGAATGAGCTAGTGAACATGTGTAACTCATTGAAAGAATTGCGCATTGCCATAAATGATGAAATGAAGCTACTAAACTAAAGTAAAGAAGTAACGTGAGTTGTAACATAATTAAAGGGGTCTAAATTAAGTATGTGCCAGAATAGGGTGTTAAAGAAAGTGAGACAAGTCTTATTCACACCTAAGTTAATATGTTAAAAGTATACTCACGAATGAAGGTGTTAGAACGTGTGAGACTAGTCTCATTAACACCTAAGGATGATATGTAAGGAAAATTCACATTCATCAATGTAAAGTAAGGATGATATGAAATGACAATTCACATTTCATCAAAGTAAAGTAAGGATGACAAGTCATCAAAAGTGTAATTAAATCTCAATTTAGAAGCAAGATTCCATAATGCTTGAGTCAACTCTAAAAGATAAAGGAGATAATGAAAATGAGCATATCAGAGATGGACTAGTTATGAGAATGTGCTTGCACGTGTAAGTCTCATGGAGCGAGGCTACCACCGAGGTGGGTAAGTAGTCTCATTAAGTCCCTAGTCTTCGAACTATGTCTACCCAACATAGGAACTAGCCAGTGGTTTCCACCTATGCGAGCTAGGGATGTACGATTTCACCTTGGCCGGTGATTCCACCCCTTGGGTCAGACACATTATTTCATGTTTAGCACATACGATCTATGTTGATTATTGCTCACAATATGTTCTTGGTTCAGTATAGTCGTGAGCCACTCCTTTTCGATGTGGAGTAAACACTTGAGATGGATCTGCCTTAGCCGGGGATCATCCCTTTCCATGTGTGGGGCAGACACGGGTTTCCATGATTATATCAAATGGTCTAGAATTCATTTTAACCGGTGAATCACCTTTTTTAAGTGTGGGGGAGACATTGGATTTCATGTTAAGCTCACATGATCTTATTCCTATTTATGTCACTATGAAAGTGATAATGATGAGTATGATGGAACGTATGTTCAAAGTGAGCAATGATGAAGAGCATAAGAATGTCAAGTGCCAATATCACACTCATGAAGTTTCAGCAAATAATGGGCACAACCAAGTAACATTGGCTTATAATGACTTCTTATATGATGCCAATAAAGAGAAGTAGAAAGCGATGTTTATTAAATACCTCATATGTATATAATGTAAAGAATGACTCACTATAAGGTCATAAAATCATTTCTTAGTCCTAAGATTACATACATCGATTCATTGTGCGTATGGGACTAAAATGAATCATTGCACTTGTAAGTGAAACATAGGACTAAAGGAATTATTGAACTACACAACAACAAGAAGTAAAAGACTGAAAATAAAACTTAGTATGGAGGATAGAGCTCTCAGATTAGGTGGACTTAAAATTTCAAATCTTCGCCCGAGGGATTCTAAAATATGTTGATGATGCTAATGTCTTGAAATCATATATAAAATGAGTTGTATGTTTTAAATGCATTAAAATGCATCATACTCATATCACAATTCACAAATAATGAATTAGGAAAGACGAATAACTACACTTTCCAGAATTGGCATGTTGTTTATGAAGAGCTTTCATTGATCATGCATAGCTTTATGTGTATGTGTTCATACACCCATAGTTAGTACAAGTGGTTTACTAACCCCCTACTATTTACTATTTTTATAGGTGCAGGTCCGAGAGCAGATTGATGACACTTGTAGTGGTTTGGATTTCAGCATTTCTCAAGACCATTTGGTAAATCCTCTTGATTTCGAGGATGCTACAAGCATTAGTCAAGCTTTAGATATAGGAATAGATAGTTGATGTTGTCCCTAGAGTTTATTTCATATTTTATTTCAAACCTTTTGATGTAAGACCGTGTTTGGAAAACTATTTACTGTATATTCATCTTCAGTTTTGAATTGATTATTTATGTTAGATGGTTGTCTATTGATGTTGAGCTTAGTATATAATGTTTAACACGTAATGACTATATGAAGTCTATGTATGCTTGATACATATAAAAGTTTTAAATTTTCCGCTAAAATTAACTCTATGAATATGATGAATGCAAGACGAGGCTTGTCTGTAACCTCTGAGAGGTAAACGAAGCCGGTCTTGATTCAAATTCAATAATCGGGGTCGTTACATCTATGTGCATTGAAGTATGAGTGATGAAATAGCTTTTGAGTATATATTGTAATTTGCCTATGTGTGGCCTTATGAGATGATCTCTAAATGAATCGAATTGTAATGACCCTATTATGTTTAGGAGAACGATGTTCCTCCTATGAATATGATAAGAGACTCTTTTATTTATGCATTAGGGGGTGAGTGAATTGAAGTTTTGCTTGCTTGTATGCATTGAGTGCTAAAAGGCGTGAAGTGGTGTTTCTTATAAGCTTGGAGCATTAACTTCTATGTGATGATGTTATGAATATGATGGTCTGATCTATGATACATTGAAGTTCTTGTTATGATTAAAGTGTTCTAAGTGTTATTCGAGGACGAATCTTTCCAAGTGGGGGATATTGTAAGACACCCAAAATGAGTTAGGGTGTATAGATCCTAACCTGTTCGTCTTAATGTTCTAAGGTATGAAAATGAATTATAATATGGTTTATAAGGCAGTGTATAAAGTTTGAGGTTGTCTGGAAGTCAAACGTCAAGGGTCGACCAAAACGTTCGACGACTAAGTCACCTAAATGCCTTGTATGTGGTTCTATGCGATTATATGTTATGAATGAGCTTATGAAGTCTTAAAATGGTTTATAATGATTAAAATGGTAGTATATGAAGTTTCATGAAGTTTGGAGGTCAAAAGACCAAGAACGTCCAAGGCGTTCGAAAGATAGCCCTTAAGACACTCAATGTGTGTCTTGATGGGGCCTAGCCTGTTTGACGAGTTGCGCGTATTTTTTTTGGGTGAAACTCATGTAGGAGGTCTACAACTTGTTAAGTGTTGTATTTACGTTGTAAACGTCCAGGTAAAACTTCTAAAGGGACCCGCAAAAGGCCCCACAAGATGGGCTCAAGGCTAGTCGAGACACTGCCTTGGTAGTGTCAATCGACGGACCAAACGACGGCCAGTTGGTCAAACAACGGCCCGTAAGTGACGTATCGTCAATTTTCACTTATCTTGGGTAGGTATAAACCAAAAATTTGGCTAATTACCAAATGATAGAACGCCACACATGGCCCGTCGACTGACCTACGGTCCGTAGGTAGGTCCATCCATGGTGGCCTATGAGCTGAAGTCTGCACACTATTTCATCAAAGGGGTTAATGGGAAATTCACCCCACATACTAACCTGACCCTACACGTTTATTTAACTAATTTTGGGTGTATATAATTCATTGAAAACGTGATCACCCATTCCCAACCCCATACACACGTAAGAACCTTTCTCTCCAAAATCCTCTCCTTAGAAACCACCATTGTTGGTGAAGATCAAGAGCTGGTTGGAGCTTTGATTTTCGTGGGTGAATTATCAGGTTTTAGAGGTGTTCATAAATATTAAGTTATGGTTATGTTCATCAATAGTTATCTTTTCATCTAGAGAGCCATTTTAAGAGATTTCAAAGAAGAAAAATATGACCAAACAATGTCTCCTTCAATCTGCCATGGGTTTCTAAAAATATTTTGAACGATTGAATCATAATTATTTGAAGTTATTACAGTGGTTTTAACATGAATTTTACTCCAATTGTATGATGAGCCCATGCTCCATCACCCAAATGTTTCAGCTTTGTATGGGCTTTGTGATCTTGAATTGCTATCGATTGAATTATGATTCTATTACATTGAAGTGCTTGTAAATTAATTTATGTTGAATTGATGTTGAAGGATCCATGAGGATCAATATCTGAAGATTTGATCATGTTTAGCCTAGTTTCCATGGTTCAGTGTGACATTGGTTTCTAAATGATTTAATGTGGATTTTGATTATGTTAGGTTGGTTGTATCTACTCTTTTAGGTTAGTATCATGATTTAATTATGAATACGAATCTTGTATAGTTGATGTAAAAATGGCTTATGTGAATTGACCTTGTCTTCTAGTCTATCGATTGATAATACTATGCATCTGATTATATTTTTAATTATGGATAGATAAAGCATGATTACTTTGATGTAGTGATCTATATAGATGCTGCCTAGTATGTAAATAATTGTTAAAATATGATTGATGATCAAAGCCTTAGAGAATAAATAGTGTTGGTTAATTCCCTTACTGTACTCTAGCAAAATCGTCAAGTCTAATGCTTATGTTGTAGCTTGATCTTGAAGTGCTTTAAGCATGTTTTGTTTATGATTAAATGTATCATTAGATAATGACTTAGAGTGATAATATTGGTGAAATATGATCTATAATCCATGTAATGAAATTGGCTAATGGTCTATGTTTTTTTTACCTTTCTAGTATACTAAGGTGTTGTGCTAGTTTGTAGTATGGACTTGTAGTAGCTTATGCATGACTTCATATATGATTATTATGTTTTATATAATGCCATATACTTGAATTATTGATGAAGAGAAGTAAAGGTCAATAATGATCAAAGACTAAAGAATTGGTAAGAATTGCTCAACTCTTTTATTTCTCTACTTCTCTATTGTATGTTGATGAAGCCTGAGTGGCATTGTGTGGTATGGTCCAATTATGATGGCAATGTTTACCATATGAAATTATATATGTGTTTAACATGGCCTTGAATGCAATTTGACGAATATATGAATGAGTGGTTATGATGATCACTTTATGTGTAGTTTTTACCTAGACTTCTATTTGCGTTGTGAATCTAGGTTATGTTACCACTGTTATGTGCATGTAAAGGATTGTGTAATATCATGTGTAGGTGATTACATGTCTTAGGTGATAATGGTTGATAATACCTACCCATGTACCCCTATGTGAATGTGTGAATAGTTAATGATAGGAGTCAAAAGTATTCTATGAAGTTACATTGTGTCCTATGCTATTGTGTGGTGTGTGGTCTAAGCTTGAAGAGTCTTGTGTTCTAAGAGGGTGGATGGATCAATATGTTGTTGATATCCATTATGTGATCATGTGACCAATGTACACATACTCACACTTCATGCATGCTTATAGGTAGTAATGGTTCATAGTGTTTAATGAAAGGTAGTTCTCATATTCTCATATTCACTAGTGTCTAATACTATGCATGTTAATATGACGTTTATGAAAGTATGGTATGTGTTTTCTTAACTAGGATGGCTTGATAGTTGTACTAGTATGGGCAAGGGTATGGGACTTTGCCTATGCATTGCACATGTGTACCTTGATAGGATTGTTTGAGCTTTGGTTTCTATATGTATAGATATGATGTATGAACATCTGTGACTTAATGTGTTTTGTGAAAGGTTTGCTCAAATATATGTATGCACACTCGCACATGAATGATGATCTAGTCAAAGAGGAGCCTTGAAAGGTGTACTCAAGTGTATCCTTAACTAGATAGTGCTTTACATATGCTATGTCCATGTGAAAGGATTTCTCACATGATTTAGGTTGATGAATTATCATCTATGACCTATGAGCTAAGCATATGAGGGGTTGACTTCTCCTAAGCCTGTTTTATGAATAAATGATAATAAAGGCCTTTTCAATTAAAGGAACTTAGCTTAGCACCGAGTGAACTTGTAGATGAAGGGGTGAAACTTTTCCAACATAGGGAAAGTAGGGTTTCACGACGGTCATCATGTGAGAGGGTGACGCTTTTCCACAAAGGAAAGGTAGGGGTTCACTACAGTTCTCATGGGATGGATATCCTCATGACCCAATAAAGGGTGTAGAGTTAATATTCCCATGATTGCCCCAAGTTCCATAAACTATGCTTGCCACTTAGGATCTAGCAAAGTGAATTCACTTAAGATTCTAGGATATATGTTAATGTTCTACCTTGTCTAGGTAGGATCACCTTCCATTGGTGTAAGGCTCTACAACACCCAATTCCATGTTTAGCACCCATCGTCTCAGTGTCGGTTGAGGCTATTGTTTCCCTAAAGTAAAATGGACAATGGAAGTAATTGAATAGGACCCTAACTAGAATGACTTAAGGGATGTTACTTAGGATAGGTGGAAGTAATGAACCCATCTAGACATTGCACAAGTATCTCCTTAGGAAGTTTCAGGAAGGTGTTCTAATGCATGTGTCTATGCGTATGATTCTTTATGTATGACTTTGTAGTATTGGACTACTTGTTATAAAGATGTGCATGGTATGAGTCTATATGTATAATGTTGGACTAAATGACTATATGATGAGGTTGTTGTATTGACATGATTGAAGTTGTCTTTTCTTGCTAAGGTTTTGATTTAAAGTTGTCTTTGATGTATTATGCTTCAGTGATGGTATGCGTTGGCTTGTTTAGATTGTATGTATGTTTTCCTTGTGGCCTTAGGGTGATGCATTTCACCTAGTATCACTAGAGGTTACTTGGAAGGTTGATGAGTTAAAATAAAAAGGGTTCAATGTTAAGGTAAAGGTAGCTTACTGTAAAGTGGCTTAAAAATGTATTAAATCCTATCAGTGATCCTATGAAATGTTGGCATCTGAATATGTTTATATGATGTATTAAATGATATAAATGCTATTGTTTAAAGGTTTTATGGAGATTTACTCAAAAAGCATGAAGTATGATTTTCAAGAAAATGTCCCTTTGAATGCATGTTTTTACACAAAGTGTAGGTCATGGATGCTTAAAGGATTTCTGAATGGTGAAGAGCTTGATAGATGATTCCCAAGCTCAATGAAAGGAATCCTTAAGTTCAAGATCTCCTACTTATGTCTTTAATGTAAAGTCTTTAAATATTGTGTAGTTATGTAATGTGTCTTATCGGCCGTGTCCCTAATGTACTCTAATGTTCTTGAGTCTAAGATGGTAAAGAGACTTAAGGTCTATATATGTACTATGACTTATGTTTTGTCTATACATGGGATGAAGTTTCTAGCATATGATGTGCTATGAAAAGTTTTAAATTTTATGCTAAATTTACTATGTCAATGCGATGAATGATAACTATGGGCTTGTAGAAGATCTCCAAGAGGTCAATTACGCCATGTTACTTTTAGGGGGTCGTCCTGGGATGTGACATAAGAGAGAGTACCAACTAGAGTTTTAAGAAGATATTTTCATACTCTATTTTTGCACTTATGTGAATCTTGTATGCATATGTTTTCTTGAGATTTTGCTATTTTGTTGTTATCTTGAGAAGATTGAAAGCATGGTAACTCTTTGATGCATTTTGAGCTTATGATAAGGTTGAGAAGGAAATTCCTCACTATGTGTTATGAATATGTAGCTCTTGTATGTTTGTGCATGATGAATTGAGTTCTAAGTGTAATGATATGATATGTGCTACTTTTGCTTCTAGTATTGAGTCTTTTATTACCCTCCAAAAGATTTTAGTGTCATTCGGGGACTAATGTTCCTAAGGAGGGGAATAATGTAACATTCCAGAAAAATGTACTTCTCTAGTGAATAGCCTATTAGGTTTTAAGAATATGAATTGAGGTACATAGGCATCCCAATGCCCAATATTGAGTAATATTGGGCATATTAGAGAATATTGGCATAACGGTGTTAGCCAATTTTTGTATGTACTCACAAGTAACTTATAACTTAAAATACCCTTTGATGTTCAAATACTCCAATCCAAGATTATTTAGGAATTGTACCTGCAATAAAGATGCTAAGATAAAATTCTTAATCTCTTTAATTCTTAACCTCATCGCTTACTCACATTAGGTACTAGGCATCCAAGTGTCAAGTCTAGGTACCACATCACAAGATAATTTAAAATTACCATGTAGATTAAGAAGTGCCCAAGGACATAGTGAGGAACCTTGGACAAGAAGTGAACCTTCCAGAATGCACGGTTAGGAAAGTGCACGAAACACATGTGCTACCAACAACCGAGACACAAGACCAACCGATTCAGTTAGGGAGGTTAGGGGAAAACCACGTGTCGGGTCCAGCCACATGGGGATGAGCTCCCTAACCAATTCTAGGTCTTAACTAAATAACCTAACTAGATAATTAACCTAGGACTAACTAATATAAACTAACTAGTGTGCCAAAGAACCTAACACCTAACCGGGTGACACTAACCAAATAACTAACTAAAGAAACATCCTAGTACCTAACTTAATTAATTAATTTAATTCCTAGTCAAACCCGAGACCCTAAGTCAAATGTTCTCCTAGTTGTAGTCACTTTAGAAGGGGCGTTTTAGGTAATTTTAGTGGAGGGTCTTTAGGGTATTTCTTGGGATGTCTATATATTGATATTAGGTCACTTTTATACCACGTTTACACGTCCCAAACCATATCAAACGAACTTCTCTCTAATCTCTTAAGAACGCTACCTATTCCAAACTCTATTGTAGACCAAGAAAAGCTTAAGGAAGAAGACGAAGGTTTCAAAGTTTCCAATCAGATTTTCGTGGATTTCTGATCTATAAGGTATGGGTTTTAACTCTTGGGATTCCTTTCCCCAAGAGGTTCTTTCAAGATAAGTTTTCAAGAACTTTGAATACTAACTCTAAATTTATGATTTTCAATGTAAAGTAAATGTTTTCTATATCAAATTTCACATGAATTGTTGAGTATTTGATTGATAATGTTTGAATGCCGTGTGTTATATGATTTTTCTCAAAGTGATGGTTTCGAATGGGTTGTTTCTAGTGTTTGGTAATGTATAAACGTTAGGGTTGGAATTTAAGGTTTGAATGAACCCTTTTATGACCCGTTCACCTTATCCTATGCTATGCATTGATCTTGTACATGATTTTATGAGTTGTTCTTGATTATGTCATTGAGCATTTCACTATATATGATTATGAATATTGCATGATTAATAAGTTTCTTGGAAGCAAGAGGTAAGTCTTCTAAAATTGTGATTACTCTAAGATGCTTATGTTAGCCTATAAGTAATGATGCTATGTTATGAAAGTATGTATGATGTTGCTATGTGAATATTCTGGCTATGAACATGTAAATTGTGAGATTATGATAAGAATACGAATATGAAAGTTATGATGTTCTTTTGTATTCTTTAAACAAGATGCTTATGCCATGTAAATCTCACAAGAGAAAGGTTACAAGGAAAGAAAAATTCTCATATAATCTAAAAGAGATCAGATCATGTACAAGGATATAATCTCCTATGAAGTATGATAAGTTTTTATAAAAGACAAATTAAAGGTTATTTCAAGAAAAGGGACTTAAGCTAAAAACTGATGAACTAGACATGGGAAGTGTCCCTTCCCTAGAAGGAAGGTAAGTTCACAATGATTCTCATGATATTGAGGCTTCCATGTAATGTGTAACTATGGGTATCATATACATTTCCTATTTCTTGAACTATGCTGCCACCATAGGATACTAGCTAGTGGATCCACCTAGAAAGCTATGTCATGTTCGGTTCTACTTTGGCCGGTATACCACCTCTTTTTGGTGTGGGGAAGACACGTGATTCCATGTTTAGATCACATGGTCTATGTCGGTTAATGCGTATGTTCCCTCATGTAAAACAAAAGACCAGGAATTGAACGTTTACTTGGTTGACTCGAGGAGTTTTCTTAGTATAGATAGTGGTATGGGACACTAACTAGACATTGCACAAGTTGACTCTAAGGGAAGTCCTAGGAGATTTTTCTTGAGTAATATGATTATATGAATCATATATGTTTATGATATATGATGTTACTTTTATATGAATGTCAGCTATTATGATGAAAACGTTATTGAGTTATATTATTATATGAAGTGATGACAACTTATGTTACAAGTTACATGAAGCAAAGTTTTACTTATTGTCTCCTATCTTATCTACTCGGTTATGTGGGGTTATGGGGCTTTACATGACCATTTCACTTGTAGGTTGGGGATGAGGTTATTGGTAATTGTTTTGTATGTTATGTTTATATGATCTATTGGATATGAAATGTTAACATGACTCTATGAGAAGATTTGTTCGTTATGATCATGCTTTAACTTGTATATGTTATATGGTATATGCATTGAAGACTTTCTTATGACTTAGCATGTTTTCTAAAGAAAAGATAAATGATCTTTTTTCATGCATGTCCCTATTTGTTTGTGCATATACCCATACTTACTACATGTGGCGTACTAACCCCATTACTTTATATTACTTTGATTGTAGGTTCTGGCCATTGAAGTTAAGCAGGTCGATTCGAAGAAACTTGGAACTCTTTCTCCAAGTCTTGGTAGGTCCTCACGTTTGGAACGCTATCATCTATATTCAAGCGTTATGAAGACTTAGTGGTTTTAGAGTTCAATTTAAGTTCTTTGGGTTACTTTGTATTAAGGCCTATATGATATAGACTATTATTGGCTAAATCCAGACTCTTAGATAATTTCTATATATGTGAGATAGTTTTAGAATATTGTATGTCTTTATGAATCTTAAATATGAAGTCTTAGTATAGTTTATTAGTATGTTAAAAGTTTTTCATCTTCCACAAAATTTAACTGTATGATTGTGATGAAAGCTAAGAAGAGGCTTGTCTGCGACCTTTGGTAGGTTAATGACGCCGGTCTATTCCGGGGTCTAGGATCCGGGTGTGACATATTATTCCTCAAAGAGGACGACGACACCGGTTACGTCTACGGGGTAAACCTGAATATGAAAAATTTTGTATCAGAGCATGAGGTTAAGTATCCTTGATAATGATGTCTCACTCTACCACATTTATGTAGATTCGTACTCATAATTGTGAAGCATACCATACTTATGGGTAGGAATCTATGTGATGCTTAGGAATCTCTCTCTTTCTTTCTTGGAAATCCAAAGTCGTGCCTCTACAGTAACTATTATTTGCTTTCACCTAAACCTTGTATTTTGTTATAGGAAATGAATAATCGGAGGAATGTGGAAAGAAGTCTTGAGGAGGAGGCTGATTCTCCCTGTGGTGATCAAGACCCTCCACTTCAAGAAGAGGTTGATGTTGAACAAGTTCCGGACAATACTCCACCCTTGACGGATGGAGACATAAGGGCTGCCCTTCTCCAATTGGCCCACGCCGCTACTCTTCAAGTTCAAGATATGACGGCCTAAGCCAATCAGGAGATTGAACCTCGAGCCCCTCAACAAGTCTCTACCATGGCATTTCGTCTAAGGGACTTCACTTAGATGAACCCTTCTACTTTCTATGGGTCTAGGGTGGATGAAGATCCCTAAGAGTTCATCGATGAAGTTTATAATATACTCTTTGCCATAGGGTGATGAACTAGTGAGAAGGCCGAGTTATCCACATATCAACTAAAAGATGTGGCTCAAACTTGGTATGTAAAATGGAGTGATAATTGGCATCTTCGGGGTGGACCAGTAACTTAGGGAGATTTTCAAAAAGGCATTCCTTGATCAGTTCTTTCAAAAGGGAGATGAGGGAATCTAAAGTGATGGAATTCATCAACCATCGTCGAGGAGGGATGAGTGTTCTTGAGTATTCTATGCAATTTACTCAATTGTCAAAATATGCTCCTTCTTTGGTTTCCGATCCTAAAGATGAAATGATCCGCTTTGTGAAGGGGGTGTCGGATGATTTACAAGAAGAGTGTCATTCGGCTATGTTACATGACAATAATAGCATCACTCGTTGTATGGTGCATGCTAGGCAAGTGGACGAGGCAAGGGCTAGGAGAAAAACTAGAGATGCTAAGAGGGCAAGGTCCTTTGAAGGTGGTTCTTCTAAGAGTTGGCTTGACATTAAAGACAAGCCTAGGTTCAAAAAAGAGGTTCTCTAATCAATTTCTAACCAAGTTCCCTAAGGCTCGTAATGAAAGGGGTGCAAAACCTAAGCCTCAAAAGGGAAAAGGCTCTATATCACCAAATGAGAAGCCAACTTGTGGTGAGTGTGGAAAGAAGCTTTTTGGTGCTTGCCTCATAGGGATGGACAAGTACTTTGGTTGTGGGAAAGTTGGGCACAAGGTTCGAGATTTCCCTAACTTTGAAGGGCCAAGACAAGAGTGTTAAACCTCAAGCAAGTGGTTCAAATAAGGCTCCAAAGAAGAACCACTTTTATGCTCTCCTCTCTAGGGGTGAGCAAAAGAACTCTCCCGACGTAGTGACCGGTACGTTAAATGTCTTTTCTATTAATGTTTACGCTTTACTTGATCCGAGAGATACTTTGTCTTTCATTACATTCTTGTAGATAAAAGTTTGATACTTTACCCGATATTTTGCATGAATCCTTTCTAGCGTCTACTCCGGTGGGTGAGTCGGTAGTTGCAGAGGGTATACAGGAGTTTTTCTATCATGCTGCCCAACAGAGTTTCTAATGTAGATCTAGTAGAACTAAATATGCTTGTTTTGATATCATTTTGGGTATAGATTGGTTGCATTCTTGCTTTGCCACTATGTATTGTAGGGCAAGGGTGGTGAGATTTAATTTCCCAAATGAACCCGTTGTTGAATGGAAGGGGGGAAGTTTTATTCCTGGAGGTCGTGTCATTTCTTGTTTGAAAGCTTGCAAAATGATTTCTAAGGGCTGCCTATATCGTATTGTGAGAGTCCAAGATCTTGACTCCAAAATTCCTCCCATTGAGTCGATCCCCGCAGTGAGTGAATTTCCAGAGTTCTTCCTTAATGACTTTCCCGGTATTCCTCCTGAACGGGAAATTGATTTAGGTATCTATTTGCTACCGGAAACGAACACCATTTTGATTCCTCTTTATCGGATGGCTCCGGCCGAATTAAAGGAGTTGAAGGAACAACTGAAGGGTTTACTAGACAAGGGTTTCACAAGGCCTAGTATATCGCCATGGGGTACTCCTGTTTTGTTTGTAAAGAAGAAAGATGGGTTCTTGAGAATGTGTATCGACTACCGCCAACTCAACAAGGTCACAATTAAGAAAAATATCCTTTCCCTCGGATTGACGACTTATTTGATCAACTCCAAGGGGCAAGCTACTTTTAAAAAATTGACTTGAGATCGCGGTATCACCAACTAAGGGTGAGGGGTGAGGATATACGAAAGACGACATTCTGAACTAGATTTGGGCGCTATGAGTTCTTAGTTTTGTCCTTTAATCTTACCAATGCTCCGACGACATTTATTGACCTAATGAATATGGTGTTTCCAAGTTACCTAGATTCTTTTGTCATTGTGTTCATTAACGTCATCTTGATATATTCAAAAATGAGAGGGATCACATGGGTCATTTGAGAGTGGTATTGTGAACCCCTAAAGAGCATTGGTTGTATGACAAGCATAGCAAATGTGAGTTTTTGTTGAGGTCGGTGGCATTTTTTTGTCATATCATCTCTAGTTGGGGAGATGAGGTTGATACAAGGAAAACGGAAGCGGTAAAAAATTGACCTACATTATTGACTCCAACCGACATTACGAGTTTGTTGGGTCTAGCGGGTTACTATCGGAGGTTTTTAGACGGTTTTGCATCCATAGCATCTCCCTTGACTACTTTGACTCAAAAGACTAAGAGTTTAAGGGGTTGGAGGAATGTGAAAAGAGATTCCAAATCTTGAAAGATAGGCTTACTTCCGCTTCGGTGTTGACTTTACTGGAGGGAACAAAGGGTTTCATTATGTATTGTGATGCATCCCGTGTAGATTTGGGGTGTGTACTTATGAAACATGGAAAAGTGATTGACTATGCTACTAGGCAACTTAAGGTTCATGAGAAAAATTATCTAACACACGACCTTGAGTTAGCGGTCGTGGTGTTTGCCTTAAAGATATGGAGTCATTAGTTGTATGGTGTTCATGTTGATGTCTTCATCGATCGCTGGAGTCTCCAATATGTGTTTACCCAAAAGGAGTTGAATCTTCGACAAGGAAGGTCGTTAGAATTGTTGAAAGATTATGACATGAGTGTCCTCTATCATCCCGACAAGGCCAACGTGGTTGCAAATGCCCTAAGTCGTATAACAATGAGTAGTGTTTCTCACATAGATGAAGCCAAAAAAGACTTAGTAAAACATATTCAAGGTTGGCTAGGTTGGGTGTGAGGTTGGAAGACTCTCGACTGATGGTGTGTTTGTTCGACATAACTCCGAGTCATCTTTGGTGGTTGAGGTGAAGTCCAAACAACACCTTGATAAACCATTGATGGAATTGAAAGAGTCGGTCCTTTGGTAAGCTAAATGAATCATTCTCCTTCGAAGGGGATAGTGTTTTAAGGTACCAAGGAAGATTGTGTGTTCCCAAAGTAGATGGGTTGAGGGATCGGATCCTTGAGGAAGCCCATGGGTTCTGCTACTCCATTCATCCGGGTGCCACGAAGATGTACCATGACCTTAAAGAAACTTATTGGTGGGAAGGTTTGAAGAAGGCATAGCGCAATTTGTTTCTAAGTGTCCAAATTGCCAACAAGTGAAAGCGGAACATCTAAGTCGGGTGTCTTACTACAAGAAATCCAAATTCCTACTTGGAAGTGGGTAGATATCAATATGTATTTTGTGGTAGGTTTGCCTAACACTCAAAAGCAATATGACTTCATATGGGTGGTGGTTGATAAGTTGACCAAGTCCACTCACTTTATTCCCGTCAACTCCACTTATTTGGCGAAAGATTATGCTAAGATCATCATAAATGAGGTTGTGTGTCGCCATGGTATTTCGTTATCCATCATATCGGATAGGGGTGCACAATTCACATATAGGTTTTGTAAGTCTTTTTAAGAAGGGTTGGGTACTACGATGAAGTTGAGTACCACTTTTCATCATCAAACGAATGGTCAAGCGGAACATACTATTCAAACCTTTGAGGATATGCTTAGATCTTGTGTCATCGATTTCAAAGGGAGTTGGGATAAACACTTACTTTTGGTAGAGTTTGCTTATAATAATAGTTTCCATTCATACATTTCCATGGTTCCCTATGAAGCCTTGTATGGTTGGAGGTGTAGGTCTCCTATGGGTGGTTTGAAGTCGGTGAGTCTTCATTCTTGGTCCCGATTTGATTTATAAGATTTTGGAAAAAGTTCATATTATAAGAAATCGTTTGCAAATGGCCTATGAAAAAGTCTTATGCCGACCATAGGAGGAGGGATCTTGACTTTGAAGAAGGTGATAAGGTGTATTTGAAAATTTTATCTATGAAAGTAGTTGTTCGATTTGGAAAGAGAGGAAATTTGAGTCCTCGTTATGTGGTCCCTATGAAATCTTGCAAAGGGTTGGTAAGGTTGCCTATGAATTGAGGTTGCCTAGTGAATTGCTTTGATTCATCTGGTTTTTCATGTTTCTATGCTTAAGTGTGTTGGTGATCCTGAGTCCACTCTTCCTACTGAGGGTCTTGGTGTCAAGGATAACTTCTCTTATGAGGAGGTTCCAGTTCAAATCCTTGAAAGGCAAGTAAAACAGTTGAGGAATAAAGAGGTGGTCTCCGTAAAAGTGTTATGAAAAAATCACCTAGTTGAGGGTGCAACATGGGAGGCCGAGGATGACATGAAGACCCATTACCCTCATATTTTTTATAATTAAGGTTAGTCATTCTTTTTAATGATATAAATATGACTAGAAATTTAAATTTCTTGATTTGTGGGTGAAGATTTGCAAAAGGTGCATTTTTTAAATTCTTACAGTGAGGTTACAATGATTTGTGCCTTGAAGATGTAGTTTTTTCTTTTGGATCGTTTTGAGTTATGATGTGAATTTTGATATGAGTCCTTATGAATTAGTATATATCATGTTAATAAGTTTCACTTGATTATTATTGACTTATGTGTGTCATGTTGAGCTTATGTTGTTGTTGTGAGAAGGAAATGCCGTACGAAGTAATGTTTGAGTCTCATAGTTTTGTAATTGAAGCGTTGAATTTTCTTGATTTAAATGATATGTGTTATGTTGTATTTTATTGATGTTGGTTGAGCTGCTAGTCTTGAGTCTTTCCTTCCATCAAAAGAGTTTTAGTGTCATTCGGGGAGGAATGTTCCTAAGGGGGGGATAATGAAATATTTCGAAAATTCTAGACGTGTCGTAAAGACAAAAATAGGTATCATGAAGTCTATACACTGTTTTTAAGGTTAGTTTAATAAATATAGGTCATTTAGGGAGTATAGGAACCTAAACATCCAAGAACGTCCATGACATTCGAAAGTAGGTTCAAAGAGGTACTAGTGTGCCTTGGCCTATTCAACTAGATTTTAAGAATTCAGAAATTAACGAAATTTGGTGAAAGTGTGTGGAACACATGTTAGAGACGTTTCATGGTTGAAACATCCGGGTACAACTCCCCAAGGACCAACCAAGGGCCCTTGAGGAGGACCCCCGTACATTGAGGCAACACTGCCTAGGCATTGTGCAATGACGGAGGGGGCTATGGTCCGTGTGTGGACTGAAGGTGCGTCGATGTCACCGTCGTCCCACAATTTTCCACTTTGAGTAATCCCTCGCCTGCACAAATCTCTGAACTCATCCACGGATGTGCAGGACGAGAGGGGGGTAGGCTCATTGATGCACCGTGGTTTCACGGTACTTTCAATGATTTTTCCTTAAGTTTTGTCTAAGGTCTTTTTCTAGTAATTTTATTATATTTTTATCTGTGTTGGCAGGAATGCTGTCCAAAACGGAAATGCAGAAAAATGTACTGAAATCAGTAGAGAAGTGATGACCTATGAAGCCATTAACGGTCCATAGGTGGTGATCATTGACTGGAGGTTCATACATTTGTAAGAAACTCGGAGAATCTAACCAAGTGTGGGGCTACGGAAGGATCAACGGTCCGTCGATTGATCGACGGACCGTCCTGGCAAATCGTCCTTTCAAAAAATGTAGTCCGAGTACTCGACTTAAAGAAATCACTAAGTTTGGATGGAAGGAGGCATCGACGGACAATAAATAAAATGAAGGACCATGCTGTTGGTCCGTCAATTTGAACAGAAAGGATGCAAAATTGAAGGTTAAAGAAAAATTTAAAGTGTGGACTGACGGAGGAAGTCGACAGTCCATCGATGGATCGACAGACCGTCAGTTGGGTCGTTGACTGAAAACGCGTTTTGGGAAAAATTTTCCATATTTAGAACTCCTTTCAATATAGGACTGTATTATAACAAATAGGGTTAAAAACCTCAGTTTTGGGGTCAGACTGTTTATTATTTTTTATACTCTTATTATTGAAAGTTGAACTTTGGATTTTGGGAATTACTTCAAGGTTCTAAAATTGTTTCCTACAATATTTTCGTTAATCCAAGTGATATTTCCGGATTTTCTTTAAACTTGTCAAAGTAAGTACATGAATTCTTGTTTAACAACCATGAATTGTGTAATTCTAAGCATGGGAAACTAAATACACAACTAGTGTTGTGGTAACCATGGGTAGTTAACAAGATAAAACTAGCTAAATAGCAATTCTAGAATAGGTTTTTACATACATTGATAATTCTTTCGTTTAGAATTCTTTTTAACGAGTGCACGTGTTAGAACTTGCCTTATTTCTACTTGCCAGACCAAGGAGGTAGTTACTAGGAAAAGAATTATCAACATAGATTTAGTATACACTATGTAATAGGCTAGTCTTGATTGGTGTGAAGTAGTAACATAGCCATACATTGAGTATGATGCTTAATATGAGGTAATGGTAACAGTTAGTAATTCAGCACACGTAGCCGGACCAAGGTCATGATGAAATTTTCTAGTTGCCGGACCAAGGAATTAGAGATACATAACTTGCCACTTTGCATGCAAGACACTAGGAAAAGTTGTTATAGCTAGGATTATCGTGTTCTGAACCTATGGGGAACACTTACACCCTAATTTCTCTAATCACTTGATAAAGACCAAAGTTTTAATCTTGATACTTGTTTACCTAGAAATAATTGAACATTTTTGCTACACAAAACCCCCCTTTTATTTAACTATTTTCGGAAAGGACTTGACTAAATAGACATAATCGTAGATTTTAAAGTTAAGTATAAACCATTATCCTCGTGGGATCGATTCCAACCTAACAATTGGGTTTTTTTACTTGATACGACCGCTTATACTCCTTTAGGGAAGTATAATTTGAGAATATCAAATTTCGGCGCCGCTGCCGGGGAAAGTTACTTTTAGATTAACCTTAAACACATTACCGAATTTTAGTCATTAATTTCCTAATTTTACTTTTTCTTTTTGTTTTTTTCTCTCTTAGGTCTAGCTGTAGTGTATGCCAAGTAATGGAGTCGAGGAGATACAATACTTCCACTTTATCCAGAACTAAATCGTACACTCCGCAAAATGAGCGATCCACACAATTCTACTAATCTTGGTGATGGGATCAATTGCCAACTTCTTCAGCCACTTGATGCTCATAATCAAGTGTTAGTTGATAACCCTAGTGAGGTGATTTGAGGAGGCAACCTCCCGCTCCACGTCCTCAAGAGTACTATACGGACAATGTTAACATCACTGATTATGATGAGCCACTTGTCCTACCTCATCAACCACAAGGTCATACATTTGTGGTAATTAGTAGCTTGATGCAGATGCTCATCGCTAGAGCTTTGTTTTCAGGGCTACCATGGGAGGATCCACATATCCACATCGCAAAACTTAGGTCGGTGTGTAAAAGTTGTATAGTGAGGCCAAACTTAGATATCTACGTCATTGGATTAAGGGTGTTCCCTGTCTTACTGACGGGGGAGGCAGCAATTTGGTTTACCGAGTTTCCCTAAAATTTGATCTATACTTGGGAGCAGTTGAGGGATGTGTTCCTAGCAAGGTAATACCCGGTTTCTAAAAATATTAACCACAAAGATAGGGTGAACAATTTTGTGGCATTGCCTTGGGAGTCGGTAAGTAGTTCTTGGGATAGATTCACCTCATTCCTAAGAAGTGTCCCAAACCACCGTATTGATGATGAATCGTTGAAAGATTACTTCTACAGGGGCAAGAAGATAACAATAAGGCGGTACTTGATACTATTGCGGGTGGTTCTTATGGTGAGTGCACTTACGCAGAGATCGCGGAAAAGTTCGAGAAAATTTCCCAAAACAACAAGGCTTGGAGGAAATCGAACACTAGGAGAAATACCTTTTCAGTAGAAGCTACACACAAACCGGCCACAGATGAGATGCGTGAAGAGATGGCTCAAATGAAAACTGAGCTTGGGTTTGTATTGAAACTTGTCACTGGGGTGCAGAGAAAGTTAATGTGATGAATTATTTGACTAAGACACCATTGGCAGTAGATGAATTTTACTATGAGGAAGACTGTTATATAGTGAATGAGCAGACGGGGGGTATCTGACCGAACTCCAAAGGATCCAATCAGGAAAATAGGGGCCAACGTCAAGGAAATCAAGGTCAGAACTATGGGAATTACAACTGAGAGGGTCACTATGTTAGAAATGGAAACTTCAACCGCGACAACATATTCAATAAGGGTAACTATGGTAACAAAAACGATCGGAGTGGGCCCTTTGTTCCATCTCAAGATTAGAAAGTTACTCTTAGGGATGGTGGAGGTAGTATGGCGCGAGTTGCGGATATGTTGCAAAAGATGATGAGGAGGTTTGATGCTAGTGATGAGCAGGCCAAAGAGTTGAGAGGTGATTTAGAAAATATTGGGCAAAAGGTGGATGCACATGCAATTTCAATCAAGATTCTTTAGTTGCAAATGGCTCAATTGTCTTTTAGTGTGAGCCCACATCAAACGGGTACTCTTCCTAGCAATACTGTTCAAAATCCAAAAAATGATGGACAATATGGAAGTGATTACTCGAGGTGGTAAGTAAACCATTGATCCACCTATGCCATCTGGCGTAGAAAATGAGATGAGAAAAGAAGATGAGGTAGTAGAAGCTAGTGGTGACTTGGTAAATAAAGCGATGAAAGAAGCATAGATGCCCCAAAAGGTGACTCCTATTCAAAGACAACCACCACCATTCTTGCAAAAGTTGGTAAAAAAGACCGAGAATGGTAAATATCGGCATCATATTAATATGTTGAATTTTTTTTCGATCACTGTTCCTTTGGTAGAATATCTAGAACAAATGCCCAGTCATGCCAAGTTCATGAAAGATATGGTCAGTTAAGAAGATATCAATTAGTTTTGAGGATGATGATCAGATGTTACATTATAGTGCTATTGCTACAAGGTCTCTTGTGCAAAAGAAAGAAGATCTGACTGCTTTTACTATTCCATGTACAATAGGGTTATTACACTTTTCTAAAGCATTATGTGATCTTGGGGGAAGCATAAATCTCATGCCTCTCTCCATTTACAAGAAGTTGCATTTGGGTGACCTAAAGCCCACTGCAATATGGTTACTGATGGCTGATCGAACATTGAAGAGGCCTATTGGGATACTCTATGATGTGTTAGTGAAGGTGGAGTCATTCATACTTTTGGCCGATTTTGTGATTGTTGACCGCGAGGTGGATTTTGAGGTGCTTATTATTCTTGGGAGGCCATTCCTTGCTACCGGTCGTGCCTTGGTTGACATGGAGAAAGGGTAGATAAAGTTTTGGTTGAACAATGAATAAACGACTTTCAACGTTTGTAGGTCCATGAGATAGAGTGGTGAGATCCAGTCGGTATCTGCGATATCCTACAGAGTTCAGAGTTTGTCAGAGATACAAATAGAAGAGCGTCTTGGTGTTCAGGCACTAGCGGAAGTGATTATGAATTTCGAGAGTGATGGTATTGAAGAGTATGGGTCATTGGTTGCGGCACTTGATAGAGGTGATATTCAGTTTAAACCAAAGAAGTTAGAGTTAGATATGAAGCATCGCGAGTCTCCACTCGCAAAACCATCTATTTAGGAGTCCCCAAAATTGGAGCTTAAGGCTCTACAACCTCATATGAGGTATGTTTTCTTGGAAAGGGCGACACTTTGCCGGTAATCATTGCATCGGATTTGAATATGGAGCAAGTGGAGTGTCTTGTAGAGGTGTTGAAGAGGTTCAAACGAGCCATTGGTTGGACTATTGCGGACATTATTGAGATTCCACCTGGTATTTGATCACACAAAATCCAACTCATGCCCGATCATAAGCCAAGTATAGAGCATCAGAGATATTTAAAACCACCTATGCAAGAGGTAGTGAAGAAGGAGATTATTAAGTTGTTGGGTGCCGGAGTCATATATCCGCTCACTGATAGTAGTTGGGTATGTCCTGTTCAGTGTGTGCCTAAGAAAGGGGGAATGACTAT
The DNA here is from genome assembly GCA_027704805.1 of Solanum corneliomulleri. NCBI lineage: Eukaryota > Viridiplantae > Streptophyta > Magnoliopsida > Solanales > Solanaceae > Solanum > Solanum corneliomulleri. The sequence continues at coordinate 20,570,728 of JAKWIY010003060.1, read as the reverse complement.
GGCCCTAATGAGAAAAATGAGCTTGTTCCAATAAGGCTGCTGACCGGATGGAGAGTGTGTATGGATTAGTTGAAATTGAATGCATAGACTAAGAAGGACAATTTTCCTATGCCCTTCATGAATCAGATGTTGGATAGGCTTGCAGGAAAGGGCTGGTATTGTTTTCTTGATTGTTATTCGGGTTACAACCAAATCTTTATTGCACTGGAATATCAAGAGAAAACCACTTTTAATTGTCCTAATGCAACTTTCGCATTCAAGAGGATGCCCTTCGGGTTGTGGAATGCACAAGCTACTTTTTGAAGAAGTATGATGTCTATATTCTCCGATATGGTGGAGGACACCATTGAGGTGTTTATGGATGATTTTTCTATTGTTGGTGACTCGTTTGATCATTGTTTGAGTCACTTGGCCGAAGTTATCAAAAGATGTGAAGATTGCAACCTTGTGCTAAGTTAGAAAAAATGTCACTTCATGGTGAAAGAGGGTATTGTATTGGGCCATCGCGTCGTAGAGAAGGGTATAAAGGTTCAACGAGCGAAAGTTGAGGTGATAGAGAGACTTTCTCCACCCATCTCTGTAAAAGGTGTGAGGAGTTTTCTTGGGCACGCGGGCTTCTACTGGAGGTTCATCAAGGATTTTTCAAAAATTTCACATCCTATGTGCAAGTTACTTGAGAAAGAGTATAAATTTTATTTTGGTGAATCCTGTCTGAAGGCATTTGGAGAGTTGAAGGAGAAGTTGGTGTCTGCACTTATTATAATTTCCCCGGATTGGAGCAAACCTTTTGAGGTGATGTGTGATGCCAGTGGGGTTTCTCTTGGTGTAGTATTGGGACAAAGAAGGGATAAAATCCTTGACCCCATTTATTATGCCAATAAAGCCCTTAATGAATCTCAAAATAAGTATACTGTGACTGAAAAGAGCTTCTTGCGGTAGAATTTGCTTTAAAAAAATTTCGCTCCTATTTGCTTGGAACGAGAGTTATAGTGCATACTGATCATTTTGACTTGAGATATTTGATGGAAAAGAAAGGTGCAAAACCAAGGTTGATTAGATGGGTATTACTATTGCAAGAGTTTGACTTTGAAGTGAAAGATAGAAAAGGGATCGAAAATCAAGTTGCCGATCACTTGTCCAGCTTAGAGGATGAAGCTAAACGAGAATTGGGTGAAAAGGCTTAATTGATGATACTTACCCTTATGAGCATGTTAGGCCACTTCTCATGACTTGATTCCATGGTTCGCCGATTTTTCATATTCTTGGCTATTGATATCGTCCCATCGGACTTGTCCTTACATCAAAGGAAAAAGTTCATGCATGACGTGAAAAAGTTCTTTTGGGATGAGCATATTTATTTAAGAGTTGTGCCGATGGGATTCTTCGTCGTTGTGTGCCAGAAGTTGAGATGCTTAGTGTTTTTGAGGCATGCCATTCCTAACCTGTGGGTGGGTATCATAGTGGTGTCCGGACTGCTCATAAACTTTTGCAATGAGGCTACTATTGGCCAACCATCCACCAAGATGCTCATGAAGTCTCCAAGGCATGTGATAGGTGCCAAAGAGATAGAGGTGTTTCTAGAAGGCAAGAGCTCCCTTTAAATTCCAGTCTTGTAATTGAGTGATTTGATGTGCGGGGCATTGACTTTATGGGCCCTTTTGTGAGTTCCCATGGGATGAAGTACATTCTTGTGGCGGTTGATCATGTGTCGAAGTAGGTGGAAGCCATAGCACTTGCAAAAAATGAAGGGAAGAGTGTCACCGCGTTCTTGAAAAAGAACATATTTTCTAGATTTAGCACCCCTAGGGCCATTATTAGCGATAGAGGATCGCACTTTTGCAAAAAGTTGTTCAAAGGTTTATTGGGAAAATATGGGGTTCGCCACAATGTAGTCACTCCCTATCATCCAAAGACTAGTGGAAAAGTTGAGGTGTCAAACAGAGAAATTAAGCAAATTCGGGCGAAAACGGTGAATGCTAGTAGAACGGATTGGTCAAGGAGGCTTGATGATTCACTTTGGGCCTACTGGACAGAATATAATACTCATATAGGTATGTATCCTTACCAACTTGTATATGGGAAGACTTGTCCATATGGGCGATGAAGAAACTGAATATAGATTGGAATGAAGCAGCAGAACAGAGATTAAATGGGTTGAATGAGCTTGATAAGTTTCTCTTGAAGCCGTATGAAAGTTCAGACCTCGATAAAGGAAATATGAAGAAGTACCATGACAAAAAGATTGAAAAATGCGAATTTGCGGTTGGAAATTTAGTGCTTTTGTTCAACTCTAGGTTGCGCTTGTTTCCTGGAAAATTCAAGTCCAAATGGACTGGTCCATTTATGATCACTCAAGTGTTCCCTCAAGGTGCGGTTGAGTTGGAGAATAAGGAGGGTGCACGTTTTACGGTAAATTGGCAAAGAATCAAAATCTACCTTGGGCGTGCAGAGAATGCGAATGAAGTGGTTGAGGCATACCATCTTGATGAAGTCTGAGTAATCACGATTCTTTCATCATTCAGCGACGTTCAATCAAGCACTGATTGGGAGGCAACCTATATGTATCTTTTAGCCAACACTAGGTTTTTCTTGTCTTAGTAGGAATAGTTGTATTATTTCAATTAGTTTGGGTTCGTGTCTAAAAAGTGTTCGGAAAATACAAAAGGACTGGCTTATTGGTTTCTAAATGTGCAGGGACCAAATCACCACATTTCTTTAAAAATTAGTTTGGTCACTGATCGATGGACCAATCGATGGGCCGTCATCCCATGAATATGTCAAAGAACATTCGATGGAGCAGTTGACCGACCATCGTTTGACTTACCGTCCATCAGTGGGGAATCGTAAGTTCCCCAGATCCAATGACTCGCCTTGCCCCGGCCGACTATATAACGAATTTAAACTCTTCAGTTACTTTCCCACCTTTTCAAATTCTCCCCCCAACTGTTCCCTCCCCATATTCCCTTAATCCCCCACTCACTAACACATTTAAGCCACCATAATTTCTCTCTGATCTCTCATTCCCTCATCTTCTTCAAAATCTCTAAAATTCCCACACCTTTCTCTCCCAAATTCGCCATCCCTCTCTTCCATTTTTCTGATCGGTTTTCGAAGGAGGGATCAGTGGTTGTTGTCACAAAGTTCATCCTCACATTCACTCCACTACAACTTATATGTATGAAATTCTCATCCGCTCAGTGAATTCTCGTTCATTTTCATGTGAAAATGATGAAAATGTATGTGGGTCTTGAGTTTGAGAAAAAATTGCATGATTAACTTGTTAAAATTTGGTCCCTTGTCCCTTCTAATGATGGAAAGTGAATGGGTTGGGGGTGCTACTGTCTAAATGAACTCTGAATGTTGTGTGACTTGTGGTTTTCTGACTTAGGGATTGATAGTATCTTAGAATCTAGGATTAAAATTAGAATAACCACAGCCCTAGGAATGCCAGAATTGTTGGTTGTTTGCTATAGAACATGTTAATTGATGTGCTTGAATTTGTGTATGTGTGGGGTGCTAAGGGTGTAGAACCAAATATTTATCTGAGACCCCGTCTACGGACCATCTGTCAATCGACAAATCATCGATGGGGTCCGTCGATAGCCACACCTCGACCTAGTTTAACTTTGGAATGACGAAAGTGGACTACGGTCCGTCGATTCTTGTCTAAGTGGCCAACGACAATAGTGGACTGGGGTCCATCATTTGATAAACAGACCATCCTGCATGTCTGTCGTTTCTAACATAACCTTTGTCTCTAAAGATTTCTAAAATCTTGTCAAGGTGTCAAACAATGGAAGTGGACTACGGTCCGTCGATTCCACGTCCGTCATTTCTAACAGAACCTTTGTCTCTAAGTCTTTCTAAAATTTTGTCTAAGTTTCCATCGATGGGACCTATCAACGGACCATCGTTCCATTAACGGACCATCGATAGTGCCCGTCTTCAGTTCTGCAAATCATTACTTCATTGTGCTTTGTGTTCCAACTTTCGTGTTTGCTTCTTTCGAGTGTGTTAAATGTTTATACTGGAACTAAATAATCCTGCTTTGCAGGTACAAATGTCCCCCAAGCCCGATATTGTCTACTCTCGAGGATGATCCAAGTCCATTGCCCTTTCACGTCGGTTGGTGATTGGTTTGTCAGACGATGAGATTGATCTCGAATACGTGCCACCAGGCACGCGGATACCGACTCCTGCTGCTAGGACCACTAGGGGAACGCCCAAGAAGGTGGCGTCCGGCGTAGTCACTGCCTCCCAGTATAATGAGGAGCGCACACTGACCAACACACCATTTGGGTATGAGGGGGCCTCCGGGTCTGACAAAGGACTCTTCTGGTGCCACTGTTCCTGCTGCACCTTCCCACTCTGTGGATTCTACTCCATTACCCCAGTTCGATATCCCTGCACCGGTTGTTGATCAGCCCAACCGGTGGTGCGTAGAAGGAAGATACAAGGTTTGCAAAGATGCTAAGTTGCTCAATGATAAGGGGGTCATGACTCGGACTGTGACAGTCGAGTCGCGGGTTCTTACAGGGAGTCTCCACACGGTCCCAGCTATACATGATCTCTTCACCTGCCATCGGCTCGAGTGGATTGCTAAAAGTGTGGGATGCTACGGTGATGAGTTGGTGCGAGAGTTCTACGGTTCTGACGTAGTGACTCTCCGGGCTCCTTAGATAAGCGGTCTTATCCTTCCAAACAGGCACCACTTACCCATGTTCGAGTCTGTGGCTGCAGGGTGGATATCTCTTTGCCCACCATTCACCGTTTCTTATACGGTGCCGATACATATGTCACCAGGGACCCTCTCACCCCCGAGTTCGACTACCATTGGAAACTGATTAAGGAGGGTAATTTCCAACAAGACAAGGTTGTGAAAGAGACCACTAAGAGGTGGATAGCCCAACACATTTTCGTGGATCGTGAGGGTGAAGACTTGGCGCTGGAGCCCAGACTCCTTATTAAGAAGTCCAACCTCACATTTGCTGCCAAGTTCATCTAGCTATTGGTCCACCACTGCCTATCCCCTACAGCCGTTGACAACATTCTTACATGGGATAGAGCAGTCTTGGTTGCTGCTATGGTTTTGGGGTTCGAGGTTGATTTTCCAAGGCTGTTGCTAGCAGTCATCCATGAGAGGTACTTTAAGACCTCGAACACATACCCCTTTCCCTGTATGATTTTTGAGTTGTGCAGGTCTGCTAGAGTTCCCATTTGGCACATTGATAATACTCGTACTGGGACAGTGGACATCGATCTCATTCGGGTTGCGGTCAATGAGGCAGCACCCAACAGGTGCGACCGCTAGGTGAGAACTTGGCAAACACGGTTGAGCAAGCCCAAGGGGCTGATCAGCCTACATCAGATCCTACCAACACCATCCTAGTTGAGTCTATCCTGAGCTAGTAGAGCCTCGAGTTCCTCCCGATCGACACCATCATTAGCACTGGTCCTGATTGCTAGGGTCAAGAAGTTTGTAACATTCCAGAAAATCATATGTGTAATGAAGATCCTAGTATGCCCTTAGGATATCCCATTAGGGAAACATAGGCACCCCAATACCGAATATTGTGAAATATTGGGCATAGTATATAAAAATTGGCTAAGGGATTTTAGCCAATTTTCTATATACAAATAAGAAATATACTATTTGGGTTGCCATACCCAATGTAAGATTCATTGACCAAGAAGTGTACCTACAATAAAGACCTTAAGCTAAAAACATAGTGGATCTTTTATGCATAAGTTATAAGTCATCCAAGTGTCAAGACTAATACCATAACACATAGCACATGATCATTTAAAATGATCATGTATATTAAGTAGTTCACAAGGACATGATGAGGGTCCTTGGGACAATAAGTAAACATTCCCAAATAAAACATAAATAACAGTTATTTAGGAAAGTGTAACCAACCCATTTGCAAGCACATGTTCAAGACATGTGAAGAAGCTGCCAAAGGAGGGGAACACGCTAATCGAATTTGGTTAGGGTAGTTAGGGGGGAAAACGTCCACAAGGGACCACTCCATTTGGAGCCTAACCTCCGTACCAATTCTAGACTCTAACCTACTTCCCTAAATAACTAAATAACCTAGGTCTAACCAAATCGGACCCATTAGTGCACCCCAAAATCTAGGACAAAAACCTGGTTGACACTAACCTAGTACTAGTTAAAGAGAAAACTAGTACCTAACCTAGGAAGGTCCAAATGGTTAGTTATGGTCCTAACAACTTAGGTTTACTTTAGTAATTCCCCTAGGTTACCTAATTAATTAATTTAGAAAATTAATTAATCAATTTAAAAGGTCTAATATCAAAAATAAAATGGAAATTTTAAGATTCAGTTAAGACAAGAAAGGGGCAACCTAGTACCTAACCAAGGATGGTCCAAAAAATTAGTTAAGATCCTAACAACTTAAGAGTACTTTAGTAATTATCCTAGGATACTTAATTAATTAATTTAGCAAGTTAATTAATTAATTTAAAGGGGAAAAACCGAAATCACAAAACAATATTAAGATTTTGGTTAAAACAAGAAAAAGACAACCTATTACCTAACCTAGGATGGTTCAAAGGATTAGTTATGGTTATAAGGACTTAAGTGTATAATATAAATTAACCTAGGTCACTTAATTAATTAAATTAGCCATTTAATTAAATAAATTAAAGGGTCCAAACAAAAATTCTTACACTAACCTAGTACAACTCAAGAAACATCCTAGTACTTGACCTAGGATGGTCCAAAAGGGTTAATTTTTGTTCCAATGATTTAGGGGAACTTCAATAGTTACCCTACGTACCTTAATTAATCAAATTAGCCATATAATTAATTAATTTAATGGGGAAAAACTGAATTCTTAGGAAAAATATCAGATTTGACCAAGTATTGTGTTTTCCTAGTTCTAGTCAATCTAGGAGGGGCTTTTTAATAATTAGTTAATTAATTTATTTAATGAAATTATTAAACCCTTAGTTTAATGAGTTAATATCAGTTCCTTAGACTTATAATCACGTTCAAACTCATAGAAAAGGCGACGCAAAAACAGTAAGCAAAGAACGAAAGAAAAAGGCAAGAAATTTATCGATTTCTCTAGGGAGACTTCAAGGTTTCTTCAAGCTTTTGTTCAAGGTGGTATTCATAGATTAAGTTCTAAATAAGGTATGTTTTTATCTCCTGGACCTATTTATCCAATAGAACTTTCTTTCCAATGATTCAAAGATCTTGAAAACTAGGGTTGTTCCCATGTTCTAGTCGAACTCCTTTGTCCGTAGTATCCTTTTTGATTCCATGTTGAATAGGTTAGATATCATGTTGTTGTTTTATGGTGCTGTCTGATATTATTTGTAAATATATTGATTTATGAATGTCGATTAACCTATGAAGTTGTGATCGTATAAAGTTAAGTGCTTAAAACGTGAATCATGAATCGTTGATGTGTTAGTTACACCCGTAATTGTTTTAAGTGTTAATGTGTTTGTCTGAATTTTGCATTGTTGTTATTGTGACTTTATGCAGGTGTGAAATTCATCAAATATTAATATGATGCTGTCCAGTATGTCTTAAAACCATTACCCTAAAGTCATGGACCAAGATTGGTTAAGATAATGATACTATGTTAAGATGTGTCCGAAACTATTATGTATGAAGATGATTACGGTTTGTTGTGCATACCTATTGTAAATGTGAGTTGTTGATGATTTTATTTTCGTTAAATGATCATATGATGCTGCTCAGGATGTTTAAAAACATTATGCCTAAAATTTGAGTGATTGTTTGGCTTATACCAATAAAATGGCTAACAATACATTGTCAAAAAGGGATGCATCCATATGCCTATAATATTATGTTAAATAATTAAAATATTGGCTAATGAATAATATACATGTCAAACAAAGCATGAAAGAATGTAAAATTGGCCTATGCCAACAAATTATGGTTATGTAATCTATACCCAAATGTTTATGCCAATATTAATCATATGTCAATCTTGTGTACTAAGAGTATCAAATATGTTATAAGCACTTCTAATCTAATTCAATGAATCCATAACAAAGGGCATTCCACTCATTGGGAAAACTCTCAACATGCTCTAAAGGAATGACATATGCACTCATGAAATTCATTGAATGAAGTGCTCATCGTCCATAAACGATGATATGAATCTACTACACTAAAGTAAGTAAGTAAGGTGAGTTATAAGATAATTAAAGGGATCTAAAGTAAGTAAGTGACCAGAATAGGGTGTTAAAGAAAATGAAACAAGTCTCACTTACACCTAAGCTACGATGTTAAAAGAATACTCACGTATGAAGGTGTTAGAATGTGTGAGCCAGTCTCATTAGCACCAAAGGATGATATGTAAGGAAAATTCACATTTCATCAATGTAAAGTAAGGATTACCAGTCATTAATAGAGTAAGTAAATCTCAATCTAGAAGCAAGCCTCCATAATGCTTGAGTCAACACTAGATTATAAAGAAGAAATGAAAATTCACATAATGAGGTGGGTAATTATGTTAATCCATGATGCTAATGAAAATGATGACAACATGATAAAAGCATAAGATGAATGGTGAGACAAGTCTCAACCAAGTCTAAGTAAATATCACTAAAATTATTCACCTAAGAAGGTGTTGAATATCAAGAGACAAGTCTCAATCATACTCGACATGTAAGTGTAAAGACAATTACACTTAATACTAATGATGAGACGAGAAATCATCTAATGAGCAATGATTCCCCCATGCTAGAAGCCGGCTTACATGATGTATGAGTTCAATGAAATGTAACTTCATAATGAGCACCGATAGGCTAGCTATAAGAGGTGATGCATTCCTGTTGGAAGGGCGGAGGTTTACGTAACTCTCATGAGATGAGACTGTCCCGCATTCTAGGTATGGATCTCCTTAGATATCCTAGTCTTTGAACCTATACTACCATATAGGGATCTAGTAGGGTTCGACTCCCTATATAAGCTAGCATGTTCAAGTCACTTTGGCCGGTGATTCCACCTCTTTTCGGTATGAGGCAGACACTAAATTTCATGATACTCACATGATATATGTTGGTTAAGGTTAAAGTTCCCAAAGAAAGAATGAGTCAAGTATCAAAGTATGAAAGATAATGAAATGAATGATACCGAAGGTGTTTGTGCAAGATAATCAGGAGGTCAAATCAGATTCAAGTAATGACATTCGGTCATTCTTGGTCATTGCACTTCATGATCCCGATGAGAGTCTTAAACTTCATACTGGGTATAGCTGGTGTTTACATCAGCCTACGAATGAATGAAATGAATAATGTGAAGTACGAATGAACGAATGAAGCAGACACTGTGTTTGCTAAAGAATGCCTTTGGGTTGAGGTCCCATATGTTGGGCCCTCACTTGAGATGTCTTAATGCTACATCAACGATTCCAAAGTCTCGTGTCTATGGAATATATAATATATATAAAACATGAAAGTAATGAAATCAATGTATGATCAATAGAGAATTGCTTATGAATGGTAATGAATATATAGTGTAAAAAATGACTCATTATAAGTTAGGAAAATCATTCATTAGTCCTTGGATTACTTACATCGATTCATTGTGGGTATGAGACTACAATGAATCATTGCACTTGTAGAGAAAACGTAAGACCAAAAGATCTATTGAACTACACAACAACAAGAAGAAAAAGAATAAAAAATAATCTAAGTGTACAAAGAGGAGCTCTCGGCCTAAGAGGATAAAAAATCTCAAATCTTCGCCCAAGTTGTTCTAAAATTATGTTGATGATACTAATGTTTTGAAATCATATAGAAAATGACTTGTGTACTTTGAATGCATTAAAATACATCATATTCATACCTCAATTCACAACTAACGATTTAGGAAAGTCTAGTGACTAGACTTCCAAGTTGTTTAGGAAGAGCTTTCTTTGATCATGCCTAGCTTTATGTGTATGTGTTCATACATCCATACTTAGTACAAGTGGTGTACGAATCCCTGCTATTTACTATTTTATAGATGTAGGTTAAGGGACAAATTGACGACTCTTGAAATGGTTTGGACATTAGTGTTTCTCCAGACCATTTGGTAGGTCCTCTTGATTTTGAGGATGCTACAGTTTTAGTATAGACTTAGTTTTAGACAAATATAGTGGATGTTTTCCCAAGCGTTTCTTTCATACTTTCATTTCGAAGCTTTTGTAATAAGATCGTGTTTGACAAATGTATTTATGATATATTCTTATTCTGTTTCGAATTGATGCTTATGATAGATGGTTGTTAAATTTATGTTGAGGTTAGTATATGATGAATTCATGAAATAACTATATGAAGTCTATGTATACTTCATACGTTTAAAATTCATATATTTTCCGCTAAAATTAACCATATGAATGTGATGAATGCAAGATGAGGCTTGTCTGCTACCTTTGGGAGGTCAACGATGCCGGTTGCGATTTGGATTTCAGAATTCGAGTCATGACAAACTTGGTATCAGAGCATGAGGTTAAAGTACCTAGGAACTAGAGTTCAACACAACGACGTTACGTAGTTTCTAGATTATGGTTGTGAAGTGCAATCATGACTTAGAGACTACACAATTATAGGAAATTCTCCCTTTTTCTACTCTTTATCATGCTATCTAGAGCTTTGACACTTTTGTAAATATACGTATCTAAATTCGTTATTGTGTGAATGCGTAGAAGAAGACACACAATAATTAGGATGGCTAAGTGGTCTAAGGCGCCAGACTCAAGATTTGGCCTTCCCAGAAAGGGGCCATAATGGAAATGCCCAACGTGGATGAAAGACGTGTGGTGAGTGTGTTTGTTTGCATGGAGGTGAATGCATGGTAATATTAAAAGCCTACTATGAGTGTTGATGAGGAAGAGAAGTATAAGTTGGCTATATACCAACTTAAGAATATGGGTTAGACATGGATTTGCTTTATAAGTGTTATGCTATAATAAACTATAGAAACAGGGTAGTAGGTCTTTCGTTTCCAAATAAGTTGGGATAAAATGAGAAGGGCGTGGTTCAAATCCAACAGGACAAATAATTTCCAATCTTAAAGCCAATAAGATGTTAACTAAGGGATACTTTTGCCACTTAGAAAGAGTCGAAGACTTAGAACAAGAACTTCCTTCTATAGACTCTGTGTTCGTAGTAAATATGGGGTTTGGTAAGAAAGGGAAGTTGAGTCTGAGGTATATAGGTCATTATGAGATCTTACAAAAAGTAGGTAAAATTACCAAACGACTTGGCTTTTGTTCATCCTGTCTTTCATGTTTCTATGCTTGAGAAGTGTCTAGGCGATCCAATGTCTATCCTACCCGTCAATGGGAATCTTTCTGTATGACGAGGTTCCCATTGCAATTTTAGATTGCCAATTGAAGTGACTGAAGAACAGGGGGTCTCACTCTGAAGGGGTTATGGAGGAACACCCTTGTTGAGGAGGCAAGATAGTAGGTCGAGGCCGATATGGGATCCCGTTAACCTCATTTGTTCAGTTCTTAAGGTTAGATATTCTCTTCCTAAGTATGGTTTATGTTTAAGAAAAATCCAAGTTTAAGTGCTTTTAGTGGATTAGGTATGGTAGGCTACTAATTGTATGTCTTATAATAGCACCATTTGAGTTAAAACGAACTTTTGTTTGCATTTCATGTGTTGTTTGGTGTAGCATAGACATGTTTTTTATGTGTTGCATGATTTGTGAGTTGCATTACGTTAAGTGTGATTGAGAAGAAAATTCCTCTATCTCAAATATGAAGCTTCAGATAATCTTGAATGATATGCATCATACAAATAAGTGTGAATCAGATATTCACAAAAGAGAAACGTTTAAGTATGATAAAGTAATCTTCGAAAGTCACCCTCTTTGTTTAAATGATGTGTAAGTGTCATTCGGGGATGAATGTTTCTAAGGAGGGGATAATGTAACATTCTGGAATATCAAATGTCTAATTAAGAGACCAATATGCCCTTGGGATAGCCTATTAGGGGTACATAGGCACCCCAATGCCCAATATTGAGAAATATTAGGCATAGTATAGAAAAATTGGCTAAGGAATATTAGCCAATTTTCTATATACCAATAAGAAATAAACTTCTTGGGTTGCCATACCCAATCTAAGATTCATTGACCAATAAGGGTACCTACAATGAAGACCCTAAGCTAAAAACACAGTGGATATTTTATGCATAAGGTATGAGGCATCCAAGTGTCAAGCCTAGTACCATGGCACATAGCACATGATCATTTAAAATGATCATGTATATTAAGTTGTGCCTAAGGACATGGTGAGGGTCCTTGGTACTATAAGTAAACATTCCCAAATGAACCATAAATAATAGTTAGTTAGGAAAGTGCAATTAACCCATGTGCAAGTACATGTGAAGAAGCTGACAAAGGAGGGGACCCCCCTAACCGAATTCGGTTAGAGAGTTAGGGGGAAAAACGCGCACAAGGGACCACTCTATGTGGGGCCTAACCTCCCTAAAAATTCTAGACTCTAAATACTGCCCTAAATAACTAAATAACCACGGAATAACCGAATTTGACTCATTAGTGCACCTGACAACCCAGGACAAAAACCGGGTTGACAATAACCTAGTACTAGTTAAAGAGACAACCTAGTACCTAACCTAGGATGGTCCAAAAGGTTAGTTATAGTCCTAAAAACTTAGGGGTACTTTATTAATTCTCCTAGTTTACCTAATTAATTAATTAATTTAAAAGGTCTAAAACCGAAAATAAAAAGGAAATTTTCAGATTTCGGTTTAGACAAGAAAGGGACAACCTAGTACCTAACCTAGGATGGTCCAAAGAGTTAGTTAAGATCCTAACGACTTCAGGGTACTTTAGTAATTATCCTAGGATAATTAATTAATTAATTTAGCAAGTTAATTAATTAATTTAAAGGGGAAAACCTAAATCACAAAGAAATATCAAGATTTTGGTTAAAACAAGAAAAAGACAACCTAGTACCTAACCTAGGATGGTCAAAGTATTAGTTATGGTTATAGCGACTGAAGGGTACTTTTGTAATTACCCTAGGTTACTTAATTAATTAAATTAGCCATTTAATTAGTTAGATTAAAGGGGTCAAACAAAAATTCTTACACTAACCTAACTTAATTAATTAAATTAGCCATATAATTAATTAATTTAAAGGTTCAAAATGAAATTCTTAGGAAAAATTTAAGATTTGACCAAGTATTGTGTTTTCCTAGTTCTAATCAATATAGGAGGGGATTTTTAATAATTAATTAATTAACTTAATTAATTAAATTATTAAACCCTGAGTTGAATGAGTTAATATCAGTTCCTAAGACATAGAATCACGTTCAAACTCATAGAAAAGGCGAAGCAAAAACAGTAAGGAAAGAACGAAAGAAAAAGGAAGAAAATTTATCGATTTCTCTAGGGAGATTTCAAGGTTTATTCAAGGTTTTTATCAAGGTTGTATTGAAAGATTATGTTCCTACATAAGGTATGGGTTTCATAGATTGGCCGGTGATTCCACCTCTTTCCGGTGTGGGGAAGACACTGGATATCATGATGCTCACATGATCTATGTCGATTAGGTTAAATTTCCCAAAGAAAGAATGAGGCCAACCTAAAAGCATGAAAGATAATTAAATGAACGATACTGAAGGTGTTTGTGCAAGATAATCAGGAGGTGAAATAAGATTCAAGTAATGACATTAGGTCATTCTTGGTCATTGCACTTCATGATCCCGATGTGAGTCTTAAACTTCATTCTAGGTATAGCTAGTGTTTACATCAGCCAACGAATTAATGAAATGAATAGTTTGAAGTACAAATGAACGAATGAAGAAGACTTTGTGTTTGCTAAAGAAGGCCCTCAGGTTGAGGTCCCATAAGTTAGGCCCTCACATGAGATGTCTTAATGCTACGTCAACGATTCCAAAGTCTTGTCTTTATGAAATGTATAATATATAAAACATGAAAGTAATGAAATCAATGGCATGATCAATAGAGAATTTCTTATGAAAGGTAATGAATATATAGTGTAAAAAATGACTCACTATAAGGTAGAGAAATTATTCCTTAGTCCTTGGATTACTTACATCGATTCATTGTGTGTATGGGACTACAATGAATCATTGCACTTGTAAGTAAAAAATAGGACCAAAAGAATTATTGAACTACACAACAATAAGAAGAAAAAGTATGAAAAATAATCTATGTGTACAAAGAGGAGCTCTTGGCCTAAGAGGATAAAAAATCTCAAATCTTCGCCCGAGCTGTTCTAAAATTATGTCGATGATACTAATGTTTGTAATCATATAGAAAATGGCTTGTGTGATTTGGATGCATTAAAATACATCATATTCATACCTCAATTCACAACTAACGATTTAGGAAAGTCTAGTGACTAGGCTTTCCATAAATATCATGTTGTTTAGGAAGAGTTTTCTTTGATCGTGCATAGCCTTATGTGTATGTGTGCATAAACCCATACTTTGTACAAGTTGTGTACTAACCCTTACTATTTACTATTTTATACATGTAGGTTAAGGGACAGATTGACGACTCTTGCAACGGTTTGGACATCAGTGTTTCTCCAGACCATATGGTAGGTCCTCTTGATTTCTAGGATGCTACAGTTTTACTCTAGCCTTAATTTAGACAAAGCTAGTGGATGTTTTCCCTAGTGTTTCTTTTGTACTTTCATTTCGAAGCTTTGTAATAATGTTGTGCTTGGCTAATGTATTTATGATATATTCTTATTCTGTTTTGAATTGATTCATATGATAGATGATTTTTATATTTTTGTTGAGCTTAGTATATGATGAATTCATGAAATAACTATATTAAGTCTTTGTATACTTCATACGTTTAAAAGTTATAATTTTTTTTCTAAAATTAACCATATGAATATGATGAATGAAAGATGAGGATTGTTTGCGACTTCTGAGAGATCAATGACACCGCTTGCGATTTGGATTCAAGAATTCAGGTTGTGAAAAAGTTAGAGGCCAAGATGGACACATTGCTGCATCATATCCACCTTGGATGTAGAGGTCCATTGTTGATGCGGAGGATCGGATCAAGAAGAAGATTGCCCAGCAAACTGAGAGGAAGATTCTAGCGGTCAACCAGCGCCTTGATGCGTTCGAGTTGAGAGTTATCGCCGGTCAGCCCTACTATTGATTTGACTACTCTTCAGGATGCTGTGGAAAGTTTGAGGGCTGATGTGGATGCCATTTTGGATGTGAGGGTACCTGATCCTGAGGCCACTGTGGAGCTTGCTTAGGATACGGTGCTGAGTGCACAATTCTAGAGCGTGCCAAGAGGAACCGGTCAAGAGAGAGTGATGAGTCTTGGTCTAGGAAGAAGGAGCGCAGTGAGTTGGAGGCCGCGATGAGAGCCTCTATGGTAGATGAGGAAGCCCCACAGACGAGGGCTCGTGTGTTGGCTGCTGAGGTGTCCAGCTCTAGGCTTGAGGATGTTGAGAGGAGCACTAGTGAGGGTGCATACATTGCTGCGAACACTACTGATGGTGTCCCTACTAATGATGGAGTGAGTTCTGGCACCCACACATGCCTGGTTGTTGATCTTCGGTGCTATGCGCCTAAGGTTTGCTTCACCTACCACCTTATTATTATATTTCTTATGGATTGGGGACAATTGCATGCATTCTTGTTAGGGGTGGGGTAAAAGGAAAGTGAGTGTTAGGGTGAAGTTTGAGTAGCCCAACTCACGGTCCTCTCTTGGGGTTTTCTCGCTTGTGTTCTTTTGCCCCAAGAGACTGGTTATTTTACTGTTGAACCGACCTATTTAGTATCTTTTACAGTATGAATTTGAAATCTGAAGCATGATGGTTAAATACAATGATATCCCATTCTAAAGAGAATGCTTGCATGATTAGGCATAGTGAATGTGAATCTGTTTGCTCTAAGCATGACATAGAGATGAACTACTGCATGACCCTCAAATCGGCAAATCATACTAGGTGTCTGATAATCTGATAGTGTAATGAAATGTCAAGAGTGTGTGAGGAAATTTGATTGATCCGCCATTGGTAACTAGCTAGAACTTGCTCGGTTAGTCCTGCAAAAAGTAAATCTGTGCTCGACATTTAGGAAAGGATCATCGGCCTTTGTTCAAATTATCCAATCTTTAGCCTAAATAAAAGAGAACCAAATGAATCGATCAACTTGTTGATCCAAATCTTTTGAGATTTAAATAGATCTTTCTTTTCTACACCAAATTTTGTTCCCTGGGTATAATGTGTTGGCCCTGGTCCCTCCTTGGACATGTGCATCTCAACTTAGTCCAAAAGCATAAGTTGAGGGTGGCTAATGTAGAAACTGACCTTGTCTTGGCCCTGACCCAACATTGGGTATTGTGTACCTTGACTTATGGCAAAGCTGTAAGTTGAGGGTGGCTATTATGAGTAATGTCTCAAAAAGACGGGATGAAAAGAGTAATGTGGAAAAAGAAAAGAAACAGTGTGCAAGAGAAATGACTCAAACAAATAAAAAAAAAGTGTTGAATGAAAAGAAGTAAAAGTCACTTCTGCAAAAGAGGTAAAGAAAGGAGAAAACAAGGCAAAAGATTGAAAGAAAAGAAAAGTGGGGCATAATAGACAATAAAAGAGGTAGGACGCTTAGGTATAATGTCAAGGATTGAAACAAGTTACTAAAATGTATCCATATGTATCCTTCTTGACCCTAAGCCTATGTTACAAGCCAAGAAAGTCCTATCGTGATCCTAAGAGTCTGATATAGTGAACTTAAAGCAGTGAAAATAAGGGAAAGCCTATGGAGACAAGTATCAATTAGGTGTGAAGTTTTTCTGAGCGTGAGTGTTTATTATAATCCATATACTAAAATTTGAAATCACTATGTGAAAAAGGAGGATATTGTTTTTGAAGTGAGAGCACTAGTTTCAATAATGAAAGTTGGTATCTTAGTGAGAGATAAAAGAGGAGAGGTGTTGGTGTGTGGTGAGTCTGCGTCATGGTCTGTTCACATGAAGGAACATAGTGAGCCTAAGAGTAAAATCATTCACTAAAGCAATAACAATTCGGGATTGATAGCCATATGATTGTGAAAGCTTAAAAAGAGAGTACTTCTGTACAAAAGGATTGTGGTAAGTCATAATGCATCGCTTGAGGACAAACAACAAATTTATGTTGAGGGTGTTGATAAGTTAAACTTGATTATTATTGACTCATGTGTGTTACCTTGAGCTCATGTTGTTGTTGTGAGAAGGAAATGCCTTATGAAGTAATGTTTGAGTCTCATAGTTGGTAATTGAAGCGTTGAATTGTCTTGATAGAAATGATATGTATTATGTTGTAGTGTATTGACTTTGGTTGAGCTGCTAGTCTTGAGTCTATTCGTTCCATCAAAAGAGCTTTAGAGTCATTCGGGGATGAATGTTCCTAAAGGGGGGGGGGATAATGTAATATATTGAAAATCCTAGACGTGTCATCAAGCCGAAAATAGGTGTAATGAAGTCTAGACACTATTTTTAAGGTTAGTTTAATGAATATAGGTTATCTAGGGAGTCTAGAAACCGAAACATCCATCACGTTCGAAAGTAGGTTCAAAGAGGTACTAGTGTGCCTTGGCCTATTCGACTAGTTTTTAAGAAGTCAAAAATTAACGAAATTTGGTGAAAATGTGTGCAACACATGTTAGAGATGTTTCATGGTTGAAACATCCGGGTACGACTCCCCAAGGACAAACCAAAGAACCTTGATGAGGACCCCTACAGATTGAGGCAACACTGCCTAGGCAATGTGCATTGACAGAGGGGGATACGGTCCATATGTGGACTGAAGGGGAAACGATGCCACCATCTTCACACACTTACCCACTTTGAGTAAGACCTCGCCTGCACAAGTCTCTAAACTCAATGAAGGATGTGTAGGACGAGAGGGGGATAGACTCGTTGATGTATTGGGGTTTCACGGTATTTCCAATGCTTTTTCCTTAAGTTTAGTGTGTGTATAAGGCACTTTTTGTAGTAATTTAATATATTTTTATCTGTGTTTACAGGAAATCTGTCTAAAACAGAAATGTAGAAAGACTGTGCTAAAATAAGTGCATAAGTGATGACCTACGAAGCCATCGACGGTCCGCCGATCCATCGACGATCCATAGGTGGTGATCGTCGAATAGAGGTTCAAACATTTGGAAGCAACTCAGGGAAATCTAAGCAAGTGTGGCGCTACGGAAGGATCGACGGACCGTCCTAGCAAACTATTGTTTCAAACAGAAAGTAGTCCCAGTACCCGACTTGAAGAAATCACTAAGTATGGAAGGACAGAGGCATCGACGGATGGTAAGTGAGACGATGGACCGTGCTGTTGGTCCGTCGATTGTAATAGAATGGATGCAAAAGTGAAGGCTTAAGAAAAAGTTAAAGTGTGGACCGACGGAGGCATTCGACGGTCCGTCGTTCTATTGACGGACTGTCAGTTGGGTCGTTGACTAAAGACGCATTTTTGGGACAGATTTTCCTTATTTAGAACTCCTTCTAATTTAGCACTTTATTATTATAAATAGGGTTAAAAATGTCATTTTTGGGGTTAGACTTTTTATTATTTTTCATACTCTTGTTATTGGAAGTTGAACTTTGGATTTTGGGAATTACTTCAAGTTTCTGGAATTGATTCTTACAATATTTTCGTTAATTCAAGTGATATTTCTGGATTTTCTTTAAACTTGTCAAAGTAAATACATGAATTCTTGTTTAACAACCATGAATTTTGTAATTCTAAGCATGGGTAACTAAATCCACAACTAGGGTTGTTGGAACCATGGGTAATTAACAAGATAAACTAGCTAAATAAGAATTCTAGGATAGGTTCTTGCATGTATTAATAATTCTTTCATTTAGAATTCTGTTCAACGAGTGCACACGTCAGAACTTGCCCTATTTCTACTTGTCGGACCAAGGTGGTTGTTAATAGGAAAAGAATTATCAACATAGATTTAGTATACACTATGTAATAGGATAGTCTCAATTGGTGTGAAGTAGTAACATAGTCATACAATGAATATGATGCTTAATATGAGGTAATGGTAAGGGTTAGTAATTCAACACACGTATCGGGACAAAGGTACGGGGTGAAATTCTCTAGTTGCCGAACCAAGGAATTGGAGATACATAACTTCCACTTCGCATGCAAGACGCTAGGAAAGAGGTTTTATAGCTAGGATTATCACGTTTTGAACTTATGGGGAACAGTACACCCTAGCTTCTCTCATAAATTGATAAAGACCAAAGTTTTAGGGTGTGTTTGGTATGGAGGAAAATGTTTTCCTAGAAAATGTTTTCATGGAAAACAAGTAGATTTTGGACTTATTTTCTCATGTTTGGTTGGTGAGTAGAAAATATTTTCTGGAAATGATTTTTAGTGTTTGATTTATGAATGAAAAATGTTTTTTAGAGACATTTTTATTTTTACTAGAGTAAAAATAATTTATGACATTGAAAAAAAAAATTCAAAATCAAAATTATTATTTTTTTGGGTGGTGGGGTGGGGGTGGGGGTGGGGGGGAGGGAGGGGGAGGGGAGCGGATAGGAGTGAAAAAATAAAAATTTGAAGTTGATAGTAATTTTAAAAAACAAAATTAATTTTTTTGGGGATTGGGGTGGGTGGGGGCTGGTAGGGGGCTGGCCGGGAGGGGGGGAGGGTAGGAGTTTAAAAATAAAATTTTGAAGTTGAAAATATTTTTAAAAAGCAAAATTAATTTTTTTTTGGGGGGGGGGGGGTATGGTCAAGGATCAGGTGAAAAAATAAAATTTTTAAATTGAAAATATTTATTTAAATTGATGTTTTTCCCAAAAAAAAAGTAATTTGAAATTGGAGGAGAGTTATGGAAAATGTTTTCCATAATTTTTGAAGGGAAGTCATTTTCCTTAATTTTGAGGAAAATGAGTTGATCTAGAAAACATTTTCCGAAACTTTTGTCCCAACCAAACATGGAAAAATTGGAAAACATTTTTCAGAAAATGTTTTCCTTCATACCAAACACACTCTTAATCTTGATACTTGCTTACCTAGAGATAATTTAACATTTTCGTTTCAACCCCCCCCCTTTTATTTAACTGTTTTCGGAAAGGGCTTGACTAAATAGACGTTATCGTAGATCAAAGTTAAGTCTAAACTATTTTCCTCATGGAATCGACTCCAACCTAAAAATTGGGTTCTTTACTTGATAAGAACACTTATAATTCTTTAGGGAAGTATAATTTAAGCGTATCACTCGTCGACTGACAGAAGGCCCATCGACGGGGTTCCTTCTGTGAGGGCTTACATTTTTCTACACGTTTTTAATTAACTTCAATTAGTTAGTTAAGGGATTAGGGGTTTTATTAAGGGATGAAGAGGGGTCTAATTAAGTTAGTTAGTAACCCATATAGAGTCCCCAACCCCATTAAACTAAGTAGAACTCTAATATCTATTCCTCTATCTTCTGTCTACTTTCTCTATTGAAAGACACCATTGAAGACTAATATAAGGAACGGATTTGGGGTCTAGAAAGGGACAAATTCATCTTCAAATCTTTGTCAAAATGTTAAGGTATGAGATCGCTTCACCTTTGAGACCTCTTTCCTCAAAGGGTTCATTAAAAGTGTTTTCAAATCTAGAGTTTTCAAATGGGTTTCATCCTCGAAATTGAAGTTATGATGCTTATTTGGTTGGGTTTACCAGCCTGACCAAAGAATAAGATAAAAAGAAGTGTTCCCACCTACGATTACATTCCCAATAAGAGCTATACCTGGAGTGAGTTGTTGTTGATTTAACATGTATTCTAACTTGAATTGGGTAATTTTTTGTTGTCTTGCCTAAATTGAAGAAGATGATCCTAAGTCCCTAACCCTAGGTTATGACTTGATTTATATTGTTCATTCAACTGACTTGGTTAAGGGTTGAATTACTACTAGATGATGTTGTTATGATAATTATGAATTAATAGGGTGATGTATAGTCTTCCATACTAGTTCTTGAGAAGTGATCTAGCGTATGATGAATTCACTTAATCCTAAGCTTTGTTGTATTATGGAATTGTGATGTAGTGATTCTTATAGCCTTGTGATTATATTGGACATTGAATTGTGGTGACTTGATGACCTAATTGGGTTGAACTAAAGGTGGATTGTAGGACCTTGATGATGAATTGTGAAGAAGACTTGGTAAGTCTTGTGATCCTTATACTTTTCTTCAATTATAATTAATCGTGATTAAGTCATGAAGAATGTGTTGGAGTATGCCTTATTTAGGATTCATAGGGTCGTATGATATTGAATTGCAAAGTCTTGCTTATGGTTTGAGGTTGATTAAGATGTAAAGATATAAGGATGATGGTGATTACGAATGTCCCTTATTATGAAAGATTATGTAATGTGTTAACCTTACTTATGTGGATTGTGATGAAAGGATTATACTCATGCAATTTCCTATTGAGGTATTATAATGATGATTATACAAGGGCTAGACCCTATCACCTAAACTAAGTTATGATTGATAAGTAAATATATTAAAGACATTTCAAGAAAGGTCTTAACTTAGAGCTGAGTGATCTTGGATGTGAGAGTGTGACATTTTCCCACATAGGGGAAGTAGGGTTCACTATGGTTCTCACGGGGTGGATAGCCTCATGAACCAAATAGGGTAAAGTGTGATGTTTCCAATGTTTCCCCAAGTTACATAACTATGTTTACACCACAAGAATACTAGCTAGTGGATCCACCTAGATGCTACGTTTCATGTTAGGTTCTATGTTGGCCGGTAGACCACCTTCAATCAGTGTAAGGTTTTAAGACACCGGATTCCACATTTTGTCATGTGGTCTATGTCAGTTTAGGGAAGTGTTCTCTATACTAAAATGAAGTAATCATGTATAGACTAACTAAACTGATTTGAGGGGTTTGACTTAGCTTAGGTAGGGGTATGAGACTCTACTTATGCCTTGCACTAGTTTGCCTTGATAGGAGCTTTAGGAGGTTAATATTATGAATTGAAGTATGTTAATGTAGTTGACCTTATATCATGATTATGATGCTTATAAACATGTAATTGGTCTTTATTGCTAAAGTATGAGCTTATGTGTACTTGAAGTCTATGTTAGGTAATGTGATTTAATATTTATTGTTCTTATTGGATTACTTGATTAAGTAAGGCTATGGGGCTTTGCTTGGTCATTACACTTGTTGAAATTATGAGGATTTATGATTAGTTGTCTTGCTTTCCTAGTTACATGATTAATTCTTATTCATGCTTGTGATGTTATTACTTGATGATATGGTTAAATGAGATTATAGGTTCAAATATGTTGGTATGCATATAGCTTATTTGATTTGTTGAACATGTTCAAATGATTGGTGTAGTTTGTTGATTGTACATAAGTTCTTAAAGAGGAAAAATGGCATGATTTAAGTAAATATCCCCTTTTATCATGTTTGATTGTTATATGTGCATATAGTCTCGTACTTAGTACATGTGGCGTACTAACCCCATTTTCTCCCTTTTTCCCAAACATCTAAGGTTTTGCTCATTGAGGTTTCGTTTGAGGCGATCTAAAAGGAGGGTTGGATATTCTATCTCATCCAAGTGGTAGGTCATCATTTGGCCGAGGACGATGCCAGTATTCTAGCTACAAATTTTCTTACATATTGAGACACTTATGTTTACTCTATCTTTCATTTGAGAACAAGTTGCGTAAAGCCTATATGTGGCTTACTTTTATTGTTGTAGGGCTATGTCCAAGTTGATAATGTCATTTTAGATGGTTATGATATGAGACGGATTTTATGACTCTATTTCTATTTTATATATGTATGTGAAATATAAGTAGAAGATCAAGTAATCTTCTTATACGAGGGTTCTATGTATACTCGATAACAATACTACTACGTGAATGTAGAGGTCTATGTAAAACCTCCAATTAGATATAGTTAAAATTTTTAAATTCGTTCGTATGTTTGACTTGTGAATGTAATGATGAAAAACTAAGGGTCTAGTCTTAGTGCTCAAAGAGGACGACAACGCCAGTTACATCTAGGGGGTAAACCCGGATGTGACAACTACCTTGGGTTATTAAGGTGTTACTTGAGTGTGGATGTTTTAATGGGACATTATCTATATATTTCACCAAGTGTCACTAGAGGATTACTTGGGAAGTCAAGGAGTTAAAATGAAAAAAACTCACTTTAAATGGAAAAAGAGGTCATTGTAATGAAATAATAGTTATTGTAAAGTGGTGACTAACATAACTTAAATGCAATATGTGGTTTTATATAATGTTTCACCATTGAATATGCCTATATGAAGTATTTGAATAGTATAATGCTTATTATAAGTTTTCACAAAATTACATGATGCATGGTTTCAAGTGAAGTGTCCCTTTTAAATGCATGTTTTTGCATTGTTGCCATACTTAGTGCATTCTTGTACTAACTCCACTCTTCTTTACCGTTTTACACAAAGTGTAGGTTATGGATGCTCAAAGGATTTCTCTTTAGTGAAGAGCTTGATACGTGTTTCCCAAGCTCAAGGAAAGGAATCGTTAAGTCCAATGATTCCCTAAGTCTTATCTTACTCTAAAGTTTGGTAGTAATGTACTTATGATTTATGTTGTAAGGGTCATGTCCTTAATGTACTCTAATGATGTTGAGTCTAAGTTGACAGGGAGACTTAGAGTCTTTAACTATGTATTATGATATTATTTCTCTCTCTCTCTCTCTCTCTCTCTCTCTCTATATATATATTATATATATATATATATATATATATATATAGATATATATATATCTATATATATATATCTATCTATATATATATATATATCTATCTATATATATATATATATATATGTATATATATATATATATATGTGTGTATATATATATATATATATGATGTTCTAGCATATATGATGTGCTATAATATTTTTAAATTTTCGCTAAATTACCTATGAGGATGCGATGAATGATAACTATGGGCTTGTATAAGACCTCCGAGAGGAAGTAGGCCATGTTGCACTCCGAGAGTGTGATATCTTCTCGGGTGTACTCTCGAGATGTGAAAACGTGGTATCAGAGCATGCAAATTATGAAAGTAGTTTTACGGTCCAAAGTCTCGTGTTGCCATGTCTAGTATAGTTTCGTTCATCGGTAGTGAGTCGCGATATATCTATGAGGCAGAGGATATAGCATGATAGAATTTCCCTTTTTCATCATTCTTATGCCGTTCCATATAACTTAACTCTATAAGATCTCTCTCTTATGTTTTCTGGTCAGGTGGTCTTTTTGATATGATTGCTTGGAGGAGATGTATCTTTATTCTTGAGGGATAAAAGGTGAGTTTTGATACTTATATTGGTTTTATGGTTTAATGAGTATGTTTGCAAGTGAATTTTCGGATGCTTTGATGATGTGTTTCCATTAATGGTTATATGAGACCTATGGAAAATGACATGTTGTGTGAAGATTTATGTTATGATATGGTTATAGCTTGATACATAAGTTGTTATAGTTTAATTGAGCTTCCTTTTGAAATAATGATATTCCTTTATGAGTATGCAAGGTGGTAGTATAAAACTATGATTTAGGTTTGAAATGATTTAGGAAGTGTGGTAAATGGCTAAAAATTCATGTTGCCCTTACATATTAAGTTTTCAAAGTTCCCTTTTTTATATGTGTAATGGTTTATGTGTTGCCTTCTATG
The DNA here is from genome assembly GCA_027704805.1 of Solanum corneliomulleri. Classification (NCBI taxonomy): domain Eukaryota; kingdom Viridiplantae; phylum Streptophyta; class Magnoliopsida; order Solanales; family Solanaceae; genus Solanum; species Solanum corneliomulleri. The sequence continues at coordinate 20,546,012 of JAKWIY010003060.1, read as the reverse complement.
TGTGAACCTTCATGATTGCCTTGATTGTGTTTGAAGTTTTTTTGTAGGCTTAATCATAGAAGTGAAGGTAGTATGCTTACCTTGTAGGGTGATGATGTGTGTTTGATTGACCTAGAAGTTACCTTACTCTATTGTTGAAATAAAAAGAAAGAGGCCTTATGGATGTGTCTCTTCTATTGTTTCCCCTAATGTCGTATGACCTTCGATGATCATGGCATAGTTGAGGCCTTATGTGGTTGGGTAATATGACCTAACTTGAATGTTATGGGGTTTTTTAGATATTGAACTTAGAGGAATGATGGGGTATGGGGTATCATCCCTTGATGATTGAGTTGGTAGACTCTTTGATGAGATATTAGGAGTGAGAACCCTCAAGAATTGTTGAATCTTCTTGTGTGAGAAGTATATAAGTTGGATTCAACTTGAATTTACCTTGTGGTATAAAGGCATGATGTGATTAGGCTTACCTCAAGTGGGGGATAATTTTCCTAGGTCATAAGGTTTAGAATTTCCTTTGGTATTCCTACGTGGAGTTACTGTAAATTCCTTTTAGGTTAGTAATCACTTTTAAGTGATGATGATGGAGGGTTATAAGCTAACATCCTCGTGAGGTTGGGTTAAGTGCTCTTAAATGGGCTTACCCTAAGTGGGGGATGGTGAGGTTAGTAGTAAGGTATTTGATATTTCTATCTTTTCCTTTTATTCTTACTTGAGATTGAACTAAAGAGCATCTAATAGCTTGTTCATGATGGGAGTCTTGCATGAATGTAAGAGTTGCATGTTCTCCATATGTTAAGTATGTCTTAGTGACACTATGTTAGGCATATTTTGGAGATTATAAATTTCATGAAAAAAGATTTTTTTATCAAGTACATGTTTTCTCATGTTATTTGTGCATCTTAATATGTTAGTTGTGCATTACAATTCATGAGATAAGGTAAGAAACATGTTGATGTCACTTTTAATGTGTGGTGCTATTAGACATTAATGAGAAATTGAGTCTCCTTAAAATTAAAAATTATGAGTCTCTAGAATATTATGTGACTTTTATGATTTGGGAAGTGTAATTGTAGGCTCACTCTTAAAAAATGAAGGCATGTCTAGCTAGTGTCTTTGTGTGTGCTTAAACATTGTATGATATTTTCCTAAATGGTACATGTTTATGGAAGTCAGTGATATGCTAGGACTTGAAACTATGCGAAAGGACTTCCTATTTTTGTAATGTGTGTGGTGTGATTTACCATTTTGACTTTACTAGGAAGGAAGTATGAGCATACTTTGGTTTAAAGGTTGAAACCTTCTCACTTAAAATGAATTGACCTTTGAGCCTTGCTTGGGTGTGAACTAATGAGACTTGTAAGTGTGTTAAGGAGAAGGAAATTCCTCCCTAATAAATACTAAGCATGGATGTTTGAGTATGGATCTCATGGTACTATGCCTAACTAATATGAATCCATAGTTAACCTATTTGACTCAAGTCTATGTGCAGTGAAGTATGAGTGCCTATTTGCTTCTTGAGTGATGTTGAATCTGCCTAAGTGTGACTTAAACGTTGTTTCATAATGAGCTATTAATTAAAATTAACATGTGATGATTAGGAGAAGGATTTTCCTTCTATGAACATGACAAGATCCTATATGTTTGATGCATTTAAACAGTGAGTGAATAGAGGTTTTGCTTGCTTGTGTCGCATTGAGTAATAAATTGTTTGAAGTTAGTGTTCCTTGTAATTTTGGTTCATTTACTTCTATGTGATGATTTTATGAGATGCTATATTGATCATTTAAGTCCTTGTAGTGTTTAGAATGTTCCAAGTGTCATTCGATGTCAAATGTCCCCAAGTAAGGGATATTGTAACACCCCCAAAATGAGTTAAGGTATCTAGATCCTACAATGTGACTTATAAGCTTGTTGACATGTTTATTAAGTGTTTTAAAGCATGTATAGTCAATTTGAAGTCATTAAGAAGTCAAACATCCAAGAACGTCCAAGAAGTTTGAAAGTTAGACCTTGAGATGTGCATGTATGTCTTGACATGTTTTACGTGTTCGTTTTGGTTTAAAATGATAAGTATGGTCCCATACATGTTAATGAGTATATTTATGTTGGAAACGTATAGGTATGACTCCCCAAGGGCCTCACAAAAGGCCCTCAACGAGGACCTCAAACACTACCTAGGCACTCCCTTGGCAGTTTCAAACGATGACCAATAACGACACCTCGTAGGTGGACCTACGGCCTATCGATTGGCAATAGTCGTTCCGTAGTTATCCTGGGAGGCAAAGCAACCAATGCCAAGCCTCAGACCCAAACGAGGTGAGTAGAAACGCCCTTTCATTAGCCTAAGGGGCGTAAATTGCTCCGTCGTTTGAACCTGCAATCTGCGCAGCCTGCGTACTGTTTTATTAAAAGGGTGAATGGGAAATTCATACCACATCCCTAAATTACAATAGGAGGTTAATTTAAATATTCATGGTTATACTAAGTTATTTAAAAGGATCAAAACCCCATTCACAGTCCATGATTTAAAAATTAGACTTCACTCTCGAAAATATCCACTCTAGAAATCTTCATTGGAGATGAAGCTCAAGAACAACTTGGAGATTGGATTCCAGGGGTTCTTCAAGAAGATGTGATTCTCTCCTAAAATAAGGTATTGTGATCCTTCATGTATAGATAACCTTCAATCTAGAGAGTTCTTTTCAATGTTTTCAAAGAGAATTCATGATAAATTTTCCTATATTTCAATCTAGCCATGTGTTCTTTCTCAAATTGTTTTCAAAAGCATGCTTATGATGAATTGATGATTATATTTTTGTTTTAAAGTGAATTTCAATCCAGTTCTGCGTTGAAACCCATGATCCCGCCCAATATCGATTTAGCGTATGTGTTGGGCATTATGATCTTGATTTTAGGAGGATTATAATATGATTCAAATTATGCTAAATTGATTTTCAATTACTGCCTATGATGTAATGTTATGATGAATTATGTGTTGTTGATCCAATGTGGATTGAGGCTTGAAGATTTTGTAAGGATTAGCCTATATTCTACTTTCGGTCGATTGTTAATGTATTGTATTTAATGTGATCTCGACTCAATAATACATAAATGTAGTATTTCGTTTATGTGAAGATACTTTTAGCTACTGCCCTATATTGATATTATTGATAGATTGTGATTATTGATCATTGATGATCAAAGCAAGGGAGTTTTGGTAAGATTGCTTTACCTCTCTACTTTGTTATAGAAATGCTAGATAATTGGCCTTTTATGGCATTGTGTGGTATGGTCCACTTATGGTGGCGGTGTTTACTTTATTGTCATTATATATATGATGTGATCATGTCAATAAAGGCAATTGTATTATGAAGGTGTGGTGGTGATTATCACCAAAGGTGAAGCTTGCCTAGTCTTCTATTCTAGTTGTGATCTAGGTTGTGTTGTTAATGTTTAAGCTTGTGAATGACTATGTTAGGGTTATGTTTAGGTGCTTCAATTGATGAAGTATTTATTATCAATAAACCCCTACCTATGTGCCCTATGTGAATGTGTTATTAGCTAATGTTTTGAGTCTTAAGTATAATGTGAAGTAAGCTTGTCTCCTAGGCTAAATTGTGATGTGTGGTCTATGATTGAATGTGCATTGTGGTCCTAAGAGGGTGTCTGCCTCATTATGTTGTTGATAGCCATTAGGTGATCATGTTGACTAATATACACTCACTTACACATTATGCATTCTTACAAGTAGTATAGGTTCATGGTGTCTAATGAAAGGGTATTCTCTTTTGCACTTGTGTCTACTACTATGTATGTAAAATATGTGTCCGTGAAGTATGTTATGTATCTGTTAAGTTGGATGAATTGATAGGTGTACTAGTATAGGCAAGGGTATGGGACCTTTCCTATGCATTGAACATGTGTGCCTTGATAGGATAGTACCTAGGTTTGTTATCGATGTACATGATTATGAATGCATGATTAAGCTATGAATATGTTTTATATGGTATGATGAAGTATGAATTTGCATGATTTTTAAATGTGTTAAGATTAAATGATTGCTCATATAGTTACACATATACTCTTATGCATGAATGAAGTACAAGTATGAATATGTATGGTCTAAAGATGTTTATGTGAAAGGTTTATTCACATATATGTATACACACACATGAAAAGATGTCTATGTTGCTAGTATGATGATCTAGTAAATAGAGGGTCTCTAGAAAGGTGTTCGCAAATGTATCTTAAACTAGATGGTGATTTACATATGCTATGTCCATGTGAAAGGACTTCTAACATTATTTAGGTTAATGAACTATCATCTATGACCTATGAGCTAAGCATATGGGGGATTAACTCTCTTAATACTATTTTTTACAAAGTTATGATAATGATGGCCTTTAAATAAAGGGAACTTAGCTAAAAACCGATTGAACTTAGATGAGGGGTGCCTTTTACCAATGTGGGAAGGCTTGTTCACCATTATCCTCACTAGGTGGACAACAACAATGCCTCAATAGGCATAAAGAATGTTTCCATGTATACATCCAAGTTGCATAAACTATGCTTGCCACATAGGATCTAGCAAGTGATATAACCTAATATTCTAACATGTACTAATATTCTACCATGGCTAGGTAGTACCTTCCCTTGGTGTAAGGCTCTACAATGCCACATTCCATGTTTAGCACTCATGGTATTTGTGTCGGATATGGAAATAGTTTTCCTAAAGTATAAATGGAAAATGGAAGTAAAATAAGGACCCTAACTAGGACAACCTAAGAGAAGTTTCTTAGTGTTGGTCAGGGTATGATACCTCAACTATGCATTGCACAAGTATCTCTTGAAGGGAGTTCTAGGAAGTTGTTCTAATGAATGTGGCTATGTTTATGTTCCTTATGCATGACATTATAGGGTAGTCTACTTGTTGTGATGATATCCATGGTGTGAGTCCTAATGGGTCTATGTGATGTGTTCTCTTATTATGTGCATAATGTTGGTCCTATTGACTATATGATGAAGTATTGCTTGGCATGTATGAAGTTGTCTATATTTGCCTTGTTGGTGTATGGAGTGAATGGTATGCTTGTAGTATCTGTGTAGGTTTACTTAGTATGTGTGAGGTTATGGGACTTCACATTTATATTGCACTTGTAGGTTTAGAATGAGGTTATGATTCGTGTCCTATGATGCTTTATGAAGTGAAGTCCAAGTATGTGTTGTTGTCTATTGTTTAGAATTACGTTATTGATAGTGTGACTCTCATGATATCTTGGGTTAGGTCTTATATGAGGGGTATGTATTATGTTGAGTTGTATATGTATTTGTGCTATCATATATGAAATGATGCATGGTTTCAAGAAAAGTGTCCCTTTTAAATGCATGTTTTTGCATTGTTGCAATACTTAGTGCTTTCTTGTACTAACTCCATTCTTCTTTATCGTTTTACACAAAGTGTAGGTTATGGATGCTTAAAAGATGTCTTTATGTCGAAGATCTTTATATGTGTTTCCCAAGCTAAGGGAAAGAAATCCTTAACTCCAAGGATTCCCTAAATCTTATCTTACTGTAAAGTTTGGTAATAATGTACTTATGATTTATGTTGTAAGGGTCGTGTCCCTAATGTATTCTAATGATGTTGAGTCTAAGCTGGCAAAGAGACTTAGAGTGTTTAACTATGTATTATGATATATATATATATATATATATATATATATATATATATATATACCAAGACTCCCCTTTCGGAAGGTCTACTTAGTGCAATGGATATATAGCATGCCGTAGCACCACCTACCCTAAGAAGTACGTTCTTTTAGGAGACTTAGTTCATACCCTTCATATAAAACACACCAAGACTCCCTTTTTGGAAAGTCTACTTAGTGTAATGGATAGATAGTGTCCCATACCACCACCTACCTTAAGTAATACGTTCTTTTAGGAGACTTAGTTCATTGATTCTTTTGTCGAGGAACAGCTTAACCGACATAAACCATGAGAACTAGACATGGAATTTCGATACAACCCCTATCGGATAAGGGATCCCCACTTGCTTAGGGTATGGTCATTCTCTTAGATTTTACATGGATTTTCCAATAGCTACACCTATGCAGGCTCATAGTTAAGGGATATGGATATTTCTACTAAGTAAATCATTCTCTACTAACGAGGAGTACTCATCTCAAGAGGAACACTAGAATAGAACATCTTAACTCACGAAGTGTAACCACCATTTCTTCACATCCTTTCGGTGCTAAGCATAACTCCCCATGGTTTCTCAAAATTTTATAGTATAGGTTAAGGATAACTAGCGGACACCACATATGAACTCACGCATGGCATCAATCTTCCTACCTATCTTAGAAAGCTCTTGGAAGGTTGTAAGGTTGCTACTAAACACTTCATGTAAACTCACGAAGAGTGTTCACCCAAAAACTCCCCTTAATAAAATTGAATAACTTTATTAATTCATTCAAGTTTGAGTGTGTGAGTGTACATGTAAGAATACCTTTCACCTAATCATCACTTCATCAACATTGAATTCTAAACAAGCTTATACCTTCATGCATCATATTTCACACTTAAACATGTTTCACATAATCATATAGTTCCTTTAGACATTATCTCTAGCATACCTTACATAACAAGCTTCACAAAGCACATCAACAAGAACAAAGAAAGACCTTGACGTCTGGAAACTAGCTAAATCGAACTAGTAGAGATCCCTATGTTTGGTAGAGGTTTGGGAGTGTCAAATGAAGTACAAAACTTTTAATGATACTTTAAATAGGTAAATATAGTACAAAGGGTCCAAAAGTCTAGAAATAAATCCTCAAGGACCACCCGAAGGGTCCTTGAGGAGGACCCAAACATTGGCGAGCAAGCTGCCAAAGCAGCTTGTGACAACCACTATATAAAGACCTTGCGCATCGCGCAGGAAGCACTGTCTTGGAAAGTTTTTGCTCGCAATGCGGGGAGTCCACGAGGATCATTGCCTTGACCCAAATTTTAAAAAGAATAATTGAAATAGGCCCCGTGACGTGCAACCACTTTAAAGATTCGTCCGAGTAGTTTTTAAGTCAATTTAACTTCACAAAAAAGACCCAATTAAGTGAGGGATCTTTTGGGTAATTTAGTGGACAACTTTATATTGGTTTTAAATCTTTTCTAAACCTTTTAAATGAACTACAAATAAGAATTACCAAATCCCTCTCATCTCTCTCAAAACTCTCTCTCTATTCAACTACCATTGAAGTACAAGAAAGCTTGAGGAAGAAGACAAAGTTATCAACTTTTTTTTATCAAGATTTGTGGATTTAATCATCAATAAGGTATGGGTTATTTACTTTTGGGATTCATTTCCCTCAAGAGGTCCTTTCAAAGATGATTTCTAACAATTCAAATTTCTAAGGTTTTTACTTTACAAGTGTGTTTTCTTCAAAACTCAAAATTTATGACTAATGATGATTAATTATAATTTTCTATGGCTAATTAAGTATGTATTGTTGAATAATTGATATGGTATTGTTTGTGTTCGTGTGAAGTATGTTCTCTCCGTATATAATAGAATTCAATTGTTATATCATTCACTTAATGTCATGTAATGTTGGGATTGGAACTATTGCTTGAAAGAACTCATAAATGAACCCTTTCCATTAACCCTAACTATAAATTGGTCTTGTGTATGACTAGAATGGTTGGTATTTGTTAAATTATTGAGTATTTCACTATATTATTGGATGATTGTTATGAATTGAGTGTAATTTCATAATGAAGATTCTTGGAAGCAATAGGTAAGTCTTCTAAAGTCATGATTTCTGTATTATGTTCATGTTGGCCTATAATTAATGTTGCTATGCAATTGAAGTATGTATGATGTTGCTATGCATATATGATGGGCTATGAATATGTTAAAAGTGTGATCATGGTAAGGATATGATAATTCAAGGTTGATGATGTCCTCTTGTATGCCTTACACAATATGACTATTAGGGCTGGGCTTTCGATCGGTTCGGTTTGGTTCGTAAATATCGGTTCGGTTTTCAAATTGGCCAAATGTGAAATCAAATCAAACCAAAATAAATTCAGTTTGGTTTGGTTATTATAATTTTTGTTCGGTTTATTTCGGTTTGGTTTCGGTTTAACCAAATTTAAGACAAATTTAGTAGGACTCAAACAACTATTAATGAAAGACTCTAAGTACCCACAGAGAGAAAAACTGCTACATATATTTTCCATTTTGACTGAGGGGGTAAGTATACAGATTTTCCACAACTTTTAAGTATTTAATCAAATATTTGTTCATTTACAACAAATACCAGACAAACATGCTTTTCCAAACAATCAACAAACAAACCAGAAGAATATGATGTGGGAGCTCTTCTGTGACACATGGCAAAAAGCATGTCATTTGAAGTTAAACTCTGACAGAACAAGGTCTGCTACAAGGACATAAGTCATAACATGTTCAAGACATCACAATTAGCATAGAGTAGAAGCAGTAGCAAGCCAACAATTATGAGGTTAGGAAGAGCACTTATGAATGTCATTATAGTCACAAAAACTCCAATCAAATTAAACTCATTTCTTTATCTTCAAAAGGAAAAAAATAATATAGGAAAGAAAAGATAATACAGGAAACAAAGAATAAATAAACAAATAAACAAATGTGCTCTTCAATACTTATTCGTAAACAATTACAACTTTCAACTAGTTAACGCCTACAATTAAACTGATTTTTGTGTGACTGAGATGAGAGTTTAGAGATGATTTAACTAACTTACAATTAAGAGTGACAACTGACGAGAGCTGAGAGTTGAGAGATGAGTGACGAGTTGAGTCGGCGAGATGAGTGACGAGTCGGCATTGACGTCCAGCATATCTGTAATTTGTGTTACTGAGATAGGCGAGTGGGCGTCGGTGTCAGCGTATGTAAATATGTAATCTTATCAATTTAGGGATTTATCATCAGTTGATGGGAAATTAGGAATTTGGCCGACTAGGAATGTGTAATTGGGTTAGGAATTTGGGTAGTTGGGCTGAGACATAGGAATTTGGTTAGTTGGGCTAAGAATAATAGTTTGTGGGCTACTGGGATGGGTCGACTGGGAATGGGTAACATATATACATATACATAATATTGTTTTTTTGGTTAACCGAATTTTTTAAATCTAAAAACAAAAAATCAAACCGGAAAACTAAAATATTAAAATGTAAAACTAAAACCGATCCAAATAACCAAAAAATTGAAACCAAAATTAAAAAACGGTTCTGCCGGTTTTTTCAATTTGAACCATATTATGCCCATCCCTAATGACTATGATATATTGATCTCACTAACGAAGGGTTCTGATGGAAGGAAATTCTTATCCTAAATTTAATGAGCTAGTAATCATGTTTATACAAGGAGTTAATCTCGTATGGCCTATGATAAGATTTATGATAAATGATAACTTAAAGTTTATTCAAAAAGGGATTTCAGCTTAACATCGAGTGAACTAGATATGAGAGGTGTCCCTTCCCAAGTTGGAAGGTAGGTTCACAATGACTCTCATGAGATAGAGGCTGCCATGTAATTTGGAACTAAGGGTCTCCAATATATCACCTAGTTCTTGAACTATGTTGCCTCCATAGGAATACTAGCTAGTAGATCCACCTAGAATGCTATGTTCATATTTTGTTTCTAACTTGGCAAGTAGACCACCTTCTTTCGGTGTGGGGTTTCATGACACCGGAGTCCATGTTTAGCTCACATGGTCTAATGTCGGTTAAGGTGATTGTTCCCTCAAGTAAAATGAAAAACTAATGTAAATGGACATTTACAAGGGTGACGTGAGGAGTCTATTTAGTATGGTAGGGGTATGGGACTCTACCTAGATATTGAACAAGTCGACTCTAAGACAAGTCCTAGGAGATTATTCTCATGTAATTTGAATATGAAATGTATAATGCTTATGATATATAACTTTGCTCTTATATGATGGTGGCTATGTTGAGGAATATGTAATGGTCTATTTTGCTCTATGTGACGATGACTACTTATGATATAAGTTTTATGCATCAAAGCATTACTTAAGGTATCCTATCTTGTTTACTTGTTTGTGTGGGGTTGTGGGGTTTCACATGAGCATTGGACTTGTAGTCTTGGGATGGGATCATTGGTAAGTGTTGTATGTTATGTTGAAATGAACTACTAACATGAACTTCTAATAAGACTTTATGATGATATGTATTTGGCTATGATCATGCTTTATGTTTTTGTGATCCTTATCTTGTATGTGCTCTCTTGTATGTGCATTAAAGATTTTTCAAATAAATTAACATGCTTTCTAAAGAAATGGTAATTTTCATACAAGTCTTTAAAGGTTTTATGTGCATATAACCATACCTATTACATATGGCGTACTAACTCATATACTTTATGTAACTATAAATGTAGGGTATGGCCGTCGAAGATTAAGAAGGTCGATTGAAGAACCTTGGAACCCTTTTTACAAGTGTTGGTAGGTCCTCACGTTCGGGAATACTATCTTTTCATTATTCTATCCATGAAGACTGTAGTAATTTAACCAAATTTCCTTTATTCCTTTAATTATTAAATTTTATTTAGTAAGGCTTATATGACATATTGACATTGTGTTGGCTAAGTCCAAGATTCGTATTCTTTAGATGGGTTTTATATGAGATAGTTCTACTAGACTATCGTACTTATGTTGATCATGTTTCTAAAGAAGAAGTCTAAGTATACTTCACATAATATATGCAAATTATTTAATTTTTCCGTATTTTTAACCTATGATATGTTATGACGAATGTTGAGGGCTTGTCTAAGTCCTCTTCGAGGACCACGATGTTAGTTACATCTGAGGGGTGCTCTCCGGATGTGACACCTTAACCCCTAATTAACCAACTAACTAACTAAATAATCAAATGAAACATTTAAATCACACCAGCAAATACTGTAGGCCTGACCTACGAGACCACGACCTATGGTCCGCAGGTCAAACGACGGGCATTGGGACTAATCGTCCTACAAGTCTGTCATTTTAGTCAGAGAGTTGTCAAAAGTGGATTTTTTGAAAAATGGTTAAGTGACTATCGACAGAGGAAATCTAACGCCCCAATGATTGGCCCACACCTAGTCGCGTGCAACCGTCGATAGCTACTGTAGCATGACAACTTTTTAGCAAAAATGGAAGGGTCCTCCTCAAGGACCCTTTGGGTGGTCCTTGGGAAGTCGTACCTGGATGTTTCAAACGTAAACCTACTCTAATATATTTTATAAACCTGACCACAAAATTCCATCAAATTCCTACTCCTAAAACCTTCTCAAATAGGGTAATGCATGCTAGCACCTTATGCTCTAGTCTCTGGACGTCATGGACTTCCCTTGACGTGTTTAATCTAAAAGTTTCTAGATAACTTTTACACACTATATTGAAATTAAAATAGTGTTACAAATATTAGACACATGTGAGGATATAGATTAGGTTATAGACTTTTGAAGTGTTACAACCAAGGTGAAACTTAGTATTGCATTTCATTAACAAACTAATTGTTTGGAAGAACGAACCATCCAAACCTTGGAGGACATGTTGAGAGAATGTTTCATACAATTTAACGATAATTAGTATGACCATCTACAATTGATAGAATTTTCCTAAATTAATAGTTATCATTCGAGTATTGTGTTGCCATGGCACCATTTGAGGCCCTTTATGAGATGAGATGTGGATCTCCAATTGGGTTATTTGAGGTAGGTGAGTTTGCTCTATTGGTACCAAAAGCAATATATAAGGCTGTGGATAAATTCCGAGTTATAATTGAGGTTGTGGATAAATTCCAAATTTTAAGGGATCGTTTGAGATGGCCCAAAGTCGACAAATATCTTATGTCAACAATAAAAAGAGGACCTTGAGTTTATGGTAGGTAACATGGTTTATTTGAAGATATCACCGTTGAAAGGGGTGATGAGGTTTAGGAAGAAAGGGAAACTTAGTCCCCAGCATGTGGGACCATATAAGGTTGTGAAACACATCGGTAGTGTTTCCTATGAGTTGGAAATACCTATTGAGTTAGCTCCGGTCCATTCGATTTTTCATGTGTCCATGCTTAAAAAGTTTATAGGTGATCGGTGTCTATTCTTCCTCTAGAAGGCTTAAAGGTTGATGCTAACCTTTCCTATGAGGTGGTACGAATTTAGATCTTAGACCGGCAGGTAAAGAGATTTAGGAACAAAGAGGTAGCATTCATGAAGGTTCTTTGGAAATACCAACTAGTGGAGAATGCATCTTGGGTGGCCGAGGCTGACATGAAATCCCGATATCCTCAGCTCTTTCTCTCCTATTCTAGTCAGGGTTGAGGTTAGTAACTTCTCATAATTTTGTGTGTTGAAGGGTCTTAATGTGTTGTGAAACTTCTATGATGGGTCATTATGCATGATTTGGTGAAAAAAATCTATGTTTCATGTATGTCTAGAACAATGTGTCTTCATACTTGGTAATACTTGATTACATGCTTGGTATACTGAGTTATGTGATATTTCTTGTGAAATTATCCAAGTGTGAATTTATGAAAACTATGTGGTGTTTATTTTTGAACATGTTTACTTTTATGAAAAATTAGAAGGACCTTCCTCCTGTAAAATATGAAATAATGTAATATATGCATTTTGATAGTATACATGATTTCTATCATATAAATGGTGCATTGTTGTGTTGAGAAAGGAGTGAATGTTTATTTCTTTTCAATTGGATTATTTTTATGTCTCATAGGTTTGTTGGACTACTAGTCTTGAGTCACAATTCCATAAAGATGGCTAAAGTGTCATTCAAGGATGAATGTTCCCCAAGGGGGGATATTGTTACACCTCGGAAATCTAAGGACCTAAGGTTTGAGTATCACCTAATGTCTAGATCTTTAAAACAGTGTATATAGGCCTAAATGAGGTAACTAACTTGAGTAGTAAGTAAGAAAGCTTAAACGTCAAGGAACGACCACGATGTCCGGAGACTAGTCAAAGTAACCTAGTGTGCCTTTAGGTGTTTCATAGGGTTTGAAGAGCCGTATAAAGGTTAAACTTGGTGAAAAGGTTGCTTAGAGTGTGTTAAGAATTGTAACGTCAAGTTATGACTCCACAAGGACCTCCCTAAGGTCCCTCAAGGAGGACCCAACATTTGACCCTAAAAAGCTATCAAAAATAGTTGGCAATCGACGAAGTGAACGACGATCCATCGATGGGAGTAAGGCCCGTCGATGGTGCTCGTTGGTTGACACATAGAATTGTCACCTTGAGCCTCCAAAATCAAGCCTTTCTTTTATACCACCAATGACCAGGATGGTCCGTGGTTGGGATAACGTCCCATCGATGGGGTCTCATCTTTTGGGACCCCAACTCACTACCTAAAGACGGGTGTTAGGTAATTGTTTAATTAATTTAATAATGACTAAGGGATGGTTTAATTAATTATTTTAGCACTTAAAAGGGTTCTAAGTCATTAAACTAACCTAACACCTCATAAATCCCCAAACCAAATTACCTATCACTTCTCTATAGTTTGTCTCGCTACCCCAAGTACCCCTATTGAAGAAGAAGAACAAGCTCATCCTAGGGCTTCAAGATCAAAGTTTTCCTTAATCATTCTTCGAGGGTTCTCAAGGTATGGATGCTTTTCACTCCTGGGACTCTTTTTTCCAAGAGGCTCTTCAAACTTTGGTTTTCAATGTTTTTCAAAAACCACATGTTCATCCAATTTCGTGGGTGTACTTTCTAGATGTAATTTTATAGTCTTAATTCAAATATTGTGCATGATTTATGTGTATTTGTGTTTGGATTGATGTAAACTCTAAGGTTTTGATCTAAATCTCTACAAAGACCCATGAATCCTCTCCTTCCCCTTACCCTAACTAGTAATCAAGGTTGGTTATGACTGAGAAAGAGATAATTGAATTTATTCTTGTATAGATTAATATTATATGATGATGGTGATTTAATTGTTGGTTATGTATCCTTGAGTTGAGGGTAAGATCTTGGATGAGATTCTTGTAAGCCATAAGTAAGACTTTCATGATCATGAGTACTTTACTTCAATTATGTTGGTCTATTCTTGATGTTGTTAATTCAATTAAAGTATGAATATGTGAGTATGATAGGAAGATAATGAGATTATGAATATGATATCATTCTATTAATGTGATGAATTTTGAGATGATGATAGGTGTTCTATCATGAGGGATAGAAGGTGATTCCTATATGCATATTTTTATTATGATTATGATGTAATGTTCTCACTTAATGTTGGGTTGTGATGAAAGGAAGTTCTCATTCTAAAACCTCATAGCTATGACCATGTTATAAAAGGGGTTAGTCTCCTACGGCCTATGATATAAATTAATGATTAAGAAAGACTCTATGATACTTCAAATAGGGAATATTAGCTTAGCACCGAGTGATCTTGGTAATGAGAGGGGTCCCTTCAAAAAAGAAAGGTATGTTCACCTAGAGTCTCATGAGGTAGTACAATCCTAATTAGCATAAAGAGGGTTTCTAGCAATAACCTCCTAGTTCCTTAACGATGTGCCCCATAGGAACCTAGCTAGTGGATCCAGGTAGAAGCTATTATGATATATGCCTTACATTGGTAAGTAAGATGCCCTTCTTGTAGTGTGAGAGGTTGACACCGAATTCCATGTTTAACTCACATGGTCAATTGTCGGTTATGGCAAAGTTTCACAAAAATAAAATGCATGAATGAAATTAAAAGGTGAATAATAACTAGTTTGACTTGTAAGTATACTAGTGTAGGTAAGGGTATGGTTCTTTACCTATACTTTGCACATGTAGACTTTGAGGGAACTCCTTGGGTGATATTTCTATATACTTATGTTATGAATGAAATGCATAATGTAGATTCTATATAATATTTGTCTCATATAATGTTGCATCAGTTGATCTATATGTTATTTGTTTAGATTGCCATGTATGAGGTTGTAGATAGTTGTAATGATATTATATGATGTAAAGAGAATGGTTATGGTGTCTTTGCTATTGACTTGATTTATGTGGGGTTATGTGGCTTCACATAGGCATTGCACCGGTTATCTTTGATTGGCATTATGAGTAAAGTTGCATGATATATTAATGAAAAATGTATTCTAAGCATGAATTGTTGACTATGACTTCATTATAATGTAATCTTGGACTTGAAATTTAATACAGTTCATTGTGTAGTGTTGGATGCTTAGATGTGCATAAAGACTTTAAAAGTGAATTAGCATGTTTTGAAAAAAAATGTCCTTTTTAGCATGTTTCTAAATGTTTTAATTGAATATGTCTTCATACATAGTACATGTGGTTTGTATAAACCCATATTCTCTCTATTTATAAAATAATGTAGGTTCGGTCCATTGAAGTGTTTCAAGGAAAAATTTCAAGAATCTTGGATAGATCTCCAAGTTGGTGGGTCCTCAAGTTTGAGGACGAAACTCACTATTCTAGTTCTAGCTATTTGACTATGTCTAAGAGAATGTTCATTTCCTTATCTTTTGAGACTTTTTGGTAAGTTTTATATGAAACATATTGTAATAGTGTAAGGGCTATTTCCCAAATCTTTTATTTCTATAATTGATGGTTATGTGTGAGACAATATTGGACTATGTTGATAAATGAGAAGTCTATGTAAACTTGTTATGTAAAGTTTTTAATTTTACGTATTTCTACCTATGAAATTCAATGATGTATCCTAAGGGCTTGTTTAAGTCATCTAAGAGGATGAAGACGCCGGTTATGACTAGGGAGTGCTCCCTGATTGTGATACTATAATTTTTTGTAGGGGTCAAAAGCTTAAATGGATTCTAAGTGATTATGGTCATAGATTCTAGATTATTTGAAAATTTCTTATATGTGATGGTTGCCTTGCATTATATCTCTTAAACTCTTATCATGAAGGTTTCATTCAAAAATAACATGAAAGCATATCTTAAAGTAAATATCCCTTTTGCATCATTTTCTTGCATGTTCACCATACTTAATGCATTCAATGTTCTAATTCCATACGTTTCACTATTTCTACAAGTGTAGGTGGCAAGTGAGGATTCTCTTAGAAGCTGAAGCTTAGGAAGTAGATTCTCTCAAGAAGATTGGTATATCCTCATAAGTTCGACTATATGGACTATCTTTTAGTTTCCTTTTCTAAAAGACTTTATACTAGACTATAGTTTTATTTCAAATTGATGTAACGGTCGTGGCCCTATGATATTGGGGGTGACTTCTAGGTAGAAGGAGAAGTTGGATTCCTTCCAACTAAAAGGGGTTGCTCAAGTGTGGTTCACACAATGGAAAGACTATAGGCCGGTAGAATCGTAACCTATGGAATGGGAAGAGTTTAAGGAAGCCTTCTTAAGGAATTACTTTCCCCGTGAGAAGAGGGAAGTTAAGATTAAGGGCTTATAAATCTTAGTCAAGGTAAATATGAGTGTGGAGGAGTATTCCTTTAAATTTACCCTATTGTCTATGTATGCTCCATCTTTGGTGTCTAAGCCTAGGGATGAAATGAGTAGGTTCTTGACTGGTTTTTCTGATCTTGTGAAAGAAGAGTGTTGTATGATGATTCTCCATGGTGAAATGAATCTATTTAGGTTCATTGTGTATGTTAAATCTATTGAAGAGTCTAAACTTGGAAAAAGAGGTAGAGATGCTAAGAGGGGAAGAACCATGATCAAGGTCAACCATGGTTTAGGAAGAGGGCTCCAAATCAAGATTTTCCTAGTTCTCCTAAGGCAAACTATGAGAGAGGTGGTGGTTCTAAACTTTATAAACCTACTTCCTGAAATTGTGGAAAGAATGATCACAAGGTGAAAGATTGTCCTACCATCGCGTATAGAGGGAGAGAGGACAAGAAAGCTCCTAGTAAGCGTATAGTTCCCATTCCTACAAACCATGATCGTTTCTATGCTCTTCAATCTAATAAGGAAGAAAAACCGAATGAAGGTACCGGTAAGTTTTTTTCCCTTTGTGTTGTACTTACTAGAGTTGTAAGGTTTTTTCTATGTTGGGGAGACTGGTGAATAATTTGGTTGTTGAATTGTCTCTTCTCTTCTATTCTATTCATGCTTGAGAGTTAGAACTTTCTAGTAGCATGTGCACGAATTGGGATTCATTTGTGAAAAATAAATTTAATGTTT
This sequence comes from Solanum corneliomulleri, assembly GCA_027704805.1. NCBI lineage: Eukaryota > Viridiplantae > Streptophyta > Magnoliopsida > Solanales > Solanaceae > Solanum > Solanum corneliomulleri. Next base: position 20,528,828 of record JAKWIY010003060.1, on the reverse strand, counting down.
CCTTTACTATTTTTGCATGTTTACATGAGTTTATGTTTATAAGGTAAATTAAGTTTAAATGATTTTGTCTCTCATGCTGATGTGCATATTAATGAATTGCCTGAATGTTGCATGAGTTAACTTAAAACATGCTTAACAGTGATCTTTTAGAAATGTTACATAGTTGTGTTTTATGAGAAATGGGAATAATGTGCTTAAAGATAATGTATTGAGCATGATAATATGTCTAGAAGGAAGTTCCTCCTATGTGAAGTGAAATTTGTTGAGTCTTATTGATAATAAGTTGTACATGTTGTTCCTAATTTCTTGATGTGTTTTGAGTCTCATGATTATGTGGAGTTGATCTTCCTCCTAGTTATGTATATTATGTATGATGTGGTATGTTCATGAGCTGCTATTCTTGAGTTCTTACCTCTTGAAAATGTTGAAAGCATTTTGGTGTCATTCGAGGACGAATGTTGTCCAAGCAGGGGAGATTGTTACAACCCTCAAAATGAACTAGGTTAAATAAGATACTATAATGTGTATTGTGAGTTAATAAGGTGTTAAAATGATGAATAATAGCTTTAGGGATCAATTTGAAGAGTTTGGAAGTCAAACGTCAAAGAACAACAAAGACGTTTGGGAACTAGTCTTGTGTGTGTTCTAGTGTGCCTTTGCATGTTTTAGCCATTTTTGATATCCAAAATTGTATGAGGGGTATCTAAAATCTATATGGTCATATTTAAGGTAAAAAATTCCAGGTATGACTCCCCATGGACCACCCTAGGTTTCCTTGAGGAGGACCTAAACGTTGACAATGAAGCTGCCAAAAGCAGCCAAATCCACGACCCAAACAACGGACAGTAGATAGAATGACACCCCGTCAAACGGGGGAATGGATCAAAACTTATTTGTTGGATCTTTATCCCAAATGAGGACTCTCTTTCACAAACCACGAACCAGTAGGAAGGTCCATTTGTCAGTTGATGCTCTGTCGATTGCAACTTCGTTTTAGGCTTTCAATTTTCCTGCACGTCTCGGCCAACTAGAGATGAATTGAGAAATTAACCCCACGTCTTAATTAACTTTTAGATGGTTATTTTATATGTTTTAAGTATTTTAAGTTATTTTATACTCTTAAGGCTGTAATAAGACCTCACTTTTCCAAATCAAAACCCCAAAATCAAAATAAGTTCTCTCTAAACTCCATTGAAGTTTGAAATCAAGGTAAAGATAGGATTGGTGTTCTCCAATGATTTCTCCATCAATGTGGTGGGATTTATTCAATAAAGGTATATGATTTCATCCTATATTCTTCTCTGATTCAAGGAGCCAATACCAAATGTTTTTCAAAGATCTTCAAAAACTTTGAAATCCAATTTTGAATTCTAAACATGGGTTTTTGCATGAATAGGTATAATTTATGTTTTATGAAACTATCAATGTTAATTGATGGTTTTAAGATGAAAAAGGCTCGATGAAACCTTGTATTCCTTGTATTCCTAATTTTTGCTCTAAAGTTGGTGAATTGATCATGGCTTAATTGTATTTAATTCATTTGTAGATTCTTATGTACTATTGAATTATATGTTGATCATTGTTTGAATTGTTCATAGCTTGCCTTATGATGTTAATAACTATATTGAGTATTGAGGGATCATTAAGATGGATGAATCGTTGGCCTAGTCTTATGTACATTGTTATTGTAAAGATATATTGTCATGTGAATTTGGTGGAAAGTCTAAGGAATGGTTATTATGGATATTTGAAGGTGGTGAGTTGACCTAATTCCTTTGTTTAGAATAGAATTTATATTGAATTATTATTAATTGGTATGGACCACCTATGACGAAGCTGTTTAATTGTTATAATTGTTATGAACATGTCCTTGCCAGCATTATTATGTGAATTATTATATGATCATGATATAGTATGTGTGAAGGTATAAAGTGAAGGTGCACATATGATATTTATATGATATTGTATAGGTGTTATAATGATATGATTGAATTTTGCTACTTCTCTAGTTATTCATATATGATGATGAAGGTCTACAGAGAGAATTTATAGAATGATGTTGTATCTTGTATTGGTAGACTAGTTGTACCTACTTGGTACTTGATTAGTATTGACAAACCTAAAGTTTGTGCCTTCTTTGAATGATTTAATGAGGTATTCTACACATGTCGTGCCTCTTCTTGATGAGTCAAGAATCCTAAGAGAAAGTAGAACCTTGAATTTGAAAAGAATGTTACGAGTGTGAAATGTTGATCGGTAAACCTTGATGGTGCCTTTCTTGAGTGGAATGATAGACATAGAGATAGGTTAGTCGGAACGACATGAAACCATCTTGGAAAAAGTGATAATAGATATCAAAATAGACCTTTGTTGGCATCCCAAGTTGAACAATACTTGGTAACGATATTATGATTTGAGAGGACAGTGTGATAGTACCTTCTGCAATACTTCTAAGTGAATGAAATTACTCTATGAGAAACAAGGCAAAGCACTAAGAGGATACGCTTGTGGTAGTTGCTCTACTTGTGTATGAGACTAGAGTACAAAAAATCCCTTGATATGCCTCAACCATGTTCCAACATGAGATGTGTCCTAGTTCTTTCTTTGTCAATCAGAATACCTTCCACGATGTGGGGTCCTTATGACCCCATATTTTAAATCTAGTTCGTATGGTCTATGTTGTTTAATGTCTATTCTCTTCATATGGGATGTACTCTTTAGTATTGGATAGGTTCTACATTATGTAGGTAGTGGAATGGGACGCTATACACAGATGTCAAGAGTAGGCTTTGAAGATACTAGATTGTGCTCCCTAGGTATTCCAAGACCATTATGTGGAACTCTCTTAATTGGTTACTTATCTCTTAGATGGCTTTTATGAATAATGTTGACTTAGTAAAGGTAAGTTTAATAGTTACTTTCTTACGTAGAGTTGATTTGAGGATCACTTAATTGAGCTTGATGAGGGTGTATGGGCGGTCTTTTCATGTTATACTCAACTAAGTCAAAGAATGACCTTAGGTGGAGGGTATAAATGATGAAAAGGCTTATTTGATTAATATGGAACTAAATTTTATATGATGAAAATGATGATCCTTACTTTGGGTAGTCGTGAGGATCACCTAGGTGTGTGTGAAGGGGTTATATAGGCTACTTCATATCTTACTTAAGTGGGTCTTAGGATAACCTTTTGTAGGAGTTCTAAATGCTCAAATGGCTTCCAAGTGATTATGGTCATATCTTGTGGATTATTTGAATGTCTTATATGTGATGGTTCACATGCATTATGTCTCTTTAACTCTTATCATGAAGGTTTCGATCAAAAATAGCATGAATACAAATGTTAAAGTAATTATACCTTTTTGCATGGTGTTCTTGCATGTTAACCATAATAAGTGCATTCAAATGTGCTAATTCCATATGTTTCTCAATTTCTACAAGTGCAGGTGGCAAGTTAGGATTTTCCTAGAAGTTAAAGCTTAGGAAGTAGATTCTCTCAAAAAGCTTGGTATGTCCTCATATGTTGACACACCCTCAAAATGAACTAAGGTAGATAGATCCTCACATGTGCCTAAAGAGGTTAATAATATGTTGATTAAGTATTTTATAGCTTGTATAATTGATTTGAAGTCATATAGAGATCAAGCGTCCAAGAACGTCCAAGACGTTTGAAAAGTTGGTCTTTAGACGTGGTAGTGACTCCTTGTATGTTTGGCTTGATTTTATGTGTTGTTTGGAGTTAAGAAGCAGTGTAGTCGACCCTATTACCTTAATAGACATCTTAAGGGTCAAAACGTCTGTGTATGACTCCCCAGGGACCACCCGAAGGGCCCCCATGGAGGACCCAAGCCTTGGACAAGAGGCTTCCCAAGGCAGCGAACAGGCCAAGATTTGGACTTTCCCTGTGCGACACGCGCCTAGCACGCATATCACCGTCCCAAAAAATATTTGTTGCAGAATTGGAAGGCTACCCCGCGACGTGCAGCAACTCCCAGATCCGGTTGCGTCATTTTTAAGTCAATTTTTACATGTCTAAGAGTCCCAATTCGAGTGGGGTGTTTTGATAACTTAGGCGACATTTTATTTACTGTTTTTAGGAACTTTTTAAACCCTTTCCCAAGCCTAAACCCCAACACCCATTAAGAAATCAAATTCCCAAACTTCTCTTCTCTTCCAAAAACCCCAAAACCTCCATTGAAGACCAAGCTAAAGAACAAGCTATGGAGTTGGATTCTTGGATATTTCTTCTCAGATTTTGATGGGATTTTTAATGTATAAGGTATGGTGATCCTTCATCCATATATAACCATTCATATATGGAGTCCTTTCAAACGTTTCAAAACATCATTCTAAGTCAAAAATTCTATCTTTCAATCTAGCCATGGGTTCATTCTCAAATTGATTTCAAACACGTTCTAATGATGAATATATGTTTGTATACTGATTTTATGATTAATTTTTATCCAATTTTATGAAGAACCCATGTTCCTCCTATTTCCCAAATTAGCCTATAATGTGGGTCTTGTGATCTTGATTTGATGTTTATAGAATTATGATTAGATTGTATTGAATTAGTTATTGCTATTACTTTCTATATCAATTAAATGTGAATTGTGCAGGAATTATCAAAGATGGTCATTAGCTTGGAGATTTGATAAGTTGACCTATTTCTTCTAATTATCCTAGAATGTACATTGAATTGTGTTGATTGGTACGGTCCACTTATGGTGGCGGTGTTTTACATTCTTTTACATATTTATGTTATGATCATGAACTTGAAGGAATTATATGAAATATGAATTGATATGATGATTTCCATGTTGGGAAGTTGAAGGATTTAGCCTTGATTTTAATATCATGTTCTAAGTGAATTGATGTTATGTGATGTTATGTGTTTAGTCTTCTACACTACTTGTTTAACCTTGGTGTGGAGATGATGTTATATGTATATGTTTGATGATAATGTTAGGTTTCAGTGTGGTCTATATGGCTAATGATGAAGAATATCCTTATAGCATGAACCTTACCCATATGAACCCTATATGAATGCGTGATCAAAGTATGCTAGGAGTCATATTCTATTGTTGAATATGTACTTGCCTTCTATGATTTAATATGAGTGTGTGTAGTCTATAGTACTCAATACTCTATATTCTTGTATGACTTGAGACTTGAAGAATGTTGTACATGTTTTGTTGTTTTTAGAGGGTGGTTTCCTCAATACTATGTGATAGCCATTATGTGATCATGTTGACCAATGTACACACACTTCATGAATATCTATGAGTAGGAAGATTCATGATGACTAAGGGAAGGGATAGTTCTCTTATGCATCTTTACCTATTTCTGTGCATGTAAAGTATATGATTAATGAAGTTATGAACATGTGTTCCTAAATGTATTTCTGTGAAGGTAAATCTCACATATATGTACACACACATGAATGTATGAATATGATATGATTATGTGAAAGGACATTCTCACATGATGTAGGATTTATGGTGAATGTAGAATTCTCACCATAGATACCTTTGAGCTTTATGATATATGAGGGAGTAAGTTTCTAAGGCCTATTCTTTATGAACTAATGTTATCTAAAGGCTTACTGAAGTTTAAAAAGGAAGTATTGCTTAGCACCCAATGAACATGACAAATGAGAGTGGGAGCTTGACGTCTAGTAAGTCTGGCTTTCCACAAGAGAACCTTCAAGTTAGTAAGTTCGAGTTCCCAAAATAAATGTTGTCTCATGAGATAGAAAAACACTTATTTAGTAAAGATTTCTATAAGAAATCTCCTTTTTCCATATGTATGTGCCCACATAGGACTCTAGCTTAGTGGATCCACCTAGAATAACTATGTACGAATGGTTGCACCTTTGGCAAGTGTTAACCCTCTGTTTTTGATGTGGTAGTAGAACACCGGATTCCATGTAGCTCACATGGTCTATGTCGATTATGGCTATCTCTCTTGAAGGTTAATAATTAATTAAGATAAGAATATAAACTCTAATCTAATTTCCTTGAGAAGTGTACTTGGTATGAGAGGACTATGGACCCTACCTATACATTGTACTAGATGACTTCAAGAAAGGATAGGATTGGAGACCCTTATGAAGTAAATGCTTATGTTATGTATGACTTGCATGAATGCATGTTAAGTGACCTTGTTATGTTAAGATTTGAATTATGTCTTTGCATGTGGATTACACTTATGGCTTCTAAATGGGATTACTTAGTATATGTGGGGGTATGTGACTCCATGTGTACATTGTACATGTAAGCTTGTGAAGGGGTTATGTGGGTAGTTTTACCTGTTATATGAACTAAGTCATTTATGACTAAGGTTGTAGTAAAGGAATGAGTCCTTATATGAATATATGAAGTATGTGGCCTTATTGCTTGTTGTAAATGACTATGTTATGACTTGTTGAATATGTTATGATTTGTTGAATATGTTATGACTTGTTGAGTATGTTATGCCTAATCTAGGGTGACTTGTTATGTACACTTGGTGGAAGTACTATTATGGGATGCTACCTACACATTGCACTAGTGTGACTTAGGAGTTGTCTTAGGGGATGGTCCTTATGTGAAGTTGATGTTCTATGAGATGTTTGTGATTTATGAATATATGTGCTTGTGTTCCGACTCATATTATGAAAGACTATAGTAAGTTGACCTCTAAGTTATACATTGTACTAAGTAGACTTGAGGGTTACCTAAGGAAAGAAGTAAGATAGAAGATAGGTAATGTATGGTATGCATTTAATTTGTTTCAAAGTATAATAAATGGCTATATTATGTTTGTGAACTATATTGAGCTTATATGTGCCTATGTTGATGAATTTTACTAAAAAGACATGTTGCATGATTTCAAACGAAATGTCTTCTTTAAATTCATATTTTTGCATGGTTTCCATACTTAGTGCATTCTTGTAGTAGTAAAATTCTTTTTCATCTTCTTAAACCAAGTGTTGGTGGTGATGGCTAGAGTATGTCTCCTAGGTGAAGAACTTGGATATATCTTCTAAGTTCAAAAAGAGGGATCCTTATGATTCAATGATTTCCCTATGTCAAGTTCCTATTCAATTATGCAATAGCTTAGATATTATTTTATGTTGGTAAGGGATGCGTCCCTATTCTATTCTATTGGGTTTTGTCTTAAGACGGAAATAGACTTAAAGTCTAACTATGTATTATGAAGTATTGTTATAGATATACGAAGTAATGTTCTAGCATATGATGTACTATGAAAAGTTTTAAATGTTCTGTTATTTTTACGATTATGCATTGAAAGATGTCTAAGGGCTTGTCTTAGACCTCCGAGAGTTCGTCGACGCTGTGTTAATATATGAGAATACCGTAACTTCTGGGTATACCCTCGGGTCGCAACACACTTGGTATCAAAGCATAAGAGTTTGTATTTTATGCTTAGGTTTCAGAGTCTCGTATATCCATGTCTAGTAGAGTCTCGTTTCATTGGTCGTGAGTCGCGACACATCAAATGATATGGGAGGCTATAGGACGATAGAGTTTTCCTTCTTCTATTCTCATGTCGTGCCATAGAACTTAACTCTATAAGACATCTTTGTTATGTTTCGATGTCCGGTGGTCTTTTACATGTGATTTCTTTGATTGGGATGATGTCAATGCTTGAGGGAGAAAAAGGTGAGTTTTTAATGCTTACCCTTATTTTATGGTTTGTTGAGTATATGTGAAGGTGAATTTTCTATATGTGGATGTGGTGCCATTTATGGCTATAGGTGGCTTATGGGGAATGATATGTTATGTTAAAAAGTTATATTCATGATATAGTTATAGCTTGTTAGTAGTTGTTATGGTTGAATGAAGTTCCCCTTGGAATGATAGAATGCCTTGTGATTATGTAGAAGGGTAGCATATATTATGGTGTAGGTGTTAAAAGTATTGGACAATGTGGTGAATAGTGAGAAAGATGCATGTTTTCTTTGTATATGCGAAATGCTTCATAGTTGTCCTTGTGTGGATTGGAACCTTTTATTAGGCTTTCTCCTAAGGAGACGAGATAGTGTGTTAACCCTTGTAATGTAATTGTGAAGTATGCTAGCTAATGGTAGAAACCTTATGACAGTTAATAATTCCTTCTATGACCCTATTCTAAGATGGTAAAAAGGGGAAAAGGAGTTTTGTTCCATAAGTTTGAAGAATGATTACCCTTAGGTGACTTAGGGGGATTTATAGTATGTACCCCTTAGATCTTAAAGAGAAGGAGAGAATTGAAGTTGACCTACTTTGAAGTGGTTAGTTGCCTTTTAAGCTTGAATTTGAGTACAGTAAATTGATAAAGTGTTTAGATTTTACGTAGGCACGGTTGGTTGGAAAGTTCCACACAAAATAGTGAGCCTTGTAGGTTGGTCTTGACTTGCGTTGAACTTGGTGTTTAAGGTCATGATGTGCTTAGGCTTACCCCAAGTGGAGGATAATAGTCATGATGCGAAAGCACCCCTTAGAAGTTAGGGAAAACCTTCGAATGGTGACCGGGCATACTTAACCCTTTGTGGTCTCTTACAAGCCCTCTAACTAGCGTTCATAACATAAAGCATGAAAATTAGTGCGGAATTGTTACTTTTTACATTAGCAATAATAAAATAAGCCTTTTCATAAACACTAGGAAATCTTGTCGTCACAAGCCAACATGAAGACACAATGTAGAATCTTAGGGACATGACCCTTTACAATAAAAGGAAATAAAATTATGTCTTAAATAAGAAACTAGGAAACATAAACTATATCCTTGAAATATGAGGACATACAAAATTCTTGAGAGATAGAATTGCCAAGCTTCAATTTCGATCCTCCAAAAGGCTTCCAACCTATACTCATAAGGTATATAAAATGTATAGGGTTAGTACAAGAATGTACTAAGTATGGCATATACAAAAACCTTTTAAAAGGGACATTTTTAGCAAGATAAGATTTCATACCAGTTTAATAAAACATTCACGAACTGATGAACAAACAACATAAGAAACATCATTAAACACTCAAAGAAGAATTCCCGTAATTTTACCGCAACAATACACTTTACAGTAAGCAAACCAAAACTTACAGTGAAACGACTCGAGCATAGGACTTCACATTAGTAATCTCTTCGAATAGGACTCTTAGGTCACACTAAGTGCAATGTGAGAGTAGCATCCCATATTACAACTCCCACTAGCGCTCCTTATGGTTTTACAAGGATTTGAGCACGTTACAACAAGTTGACCAAAGGATAAACTTAACAGTGAGCTATATCCTTAGCTTTACAGTGGAACACTTAAGACATTAAAGTAATTTTAAAAGCTTTACCTTAAACTAAAGACTCCAACAATGGTGAAATCCCAGAGTATTGCAAATGAGGAAATGAGTCCATTTCCGTAGGAGTTTCCCTACCCTAGGATAATCCCAAGATTATCTAAGGTAAGGTATGAAGAAAACATCTAAACACTTCCTTTAATGCACACCCTAGAAAATCCTCAAGACTACCCCGTTCGGCTTACTCGCCTTGGGAGAATGAATCATCGCTCAAAGACAAGACCTTAGAAGAAAACCCAACAAAACACCAAAGGCTTCTCTTTCGGAATGCCTAGTTAGTGCAATGAGTAGGATGGCGTCCCATACCACCACCTACCCTAAGTAGTACATTCTTTTAGAAGTTTTGGCACTAAGTCTTTCCTTTCGGAAGGTCCTACTTAGTGCAAAGGATAGGTAGCATCCCATACCACCAGCTACCCTAAGTATTACGTTCTTTTAGAAGACTTCGTTCAATCAATTCACATACGTATCACATTAATTAGAAAATTTATAATTTTTGTTACTTTTGTGGGGGGTTAGCTTAATCGACAAAGATCATGAGAGCTAGGCATGGAATCCTGATATTAATCCCTATCGGATGAGGGATCCTCACTTGCCTAGAGTAAGGTCATGCTTCTTAGCTTGTACATGGCTTTTCCAATAGCTATACCTATGCAGGCACATAGTTAAGGGATAGAGAGATTGCTACTAAGTGACTATTTTCCTACTAACGAGGAGTACTCATTTCCAGAGGTATAAGGGAATACGACATCTCAACTCACGAAGCGTATTCCACCTCTTCTTCCTAACTTTTCGTTGCTAGGCATAACTCCCCACAGATTCTCACATTATAGACTATAGGTTAAGGATACTAGACAATGCCACATCTCAACTCATTAAGTGCATTCATCCTTCAACCTATCTAGGAAAGCTCATCAGGAATAGTGAGTTTCTACTAGACACTTCATCTCAAAGAGTGCCCACCTGAAGACTCCCCTTGTTACTATACATAGCTTCATTCATTCACTTAAAGTGTGTGTGTGTACATGTAAGAACACCTTGCATATAACCATCATTTCATATAAATTACTTCTAAACGTGCTTTAGAATTTCATTTAACATCTTACACACTTTACATATTTCACTTAGTCACATTCTTCAGTTAGACCAAAATCTAGGTCAAACATACCATTTAAGCTTCACAATCACAAAACAAGACCCATTTACCATTTCTATTAATTCTACAATTTAGACCTTCAAGGTCACATTCTCAATACATAATAAACACTACCAATTCTACAAATAAGAACCGCCACCAAGAAGGTGGAGAATACCACTCAAGATCAATTTATCATAAGAACAATACAATATAAACAACTCTTCAAATTACTAATCCATAACAATATATAAGCATTTTATTATTAATTCAACATAATAAGGATCTTATGGAAGTAGCTAAACCACCATTACAACACGATAAAACCAAAGTTCCTTTTATAGATAAATATGCTCATTTGACCCATTTCATAAACAACCGTTTGAAAGGAAAATTTTACGTTATTTCATTATAGTTTTAACATTAGAATCACAAACTAACATTAATGAAATCCTTAATTTATCATTAGAAACTTTTTCATGCAACACCCATATTGGGTTGAAGATAATAGAAGTTAGGGTTGAAAACCCTTCTTTTGAAATTCATTGGAAATGGCCTCTTAAATGAAAGGGTATTAAAGAATGGATACCATACCTTTAATCAAAGGAAATCCACTAATTTTGGTGAAGAAACAAGACCAAAGCATCCCTCCTTTACCTCCTTGAATCTTCGCTTCTATAATGACTTTGAGAGAGTTTTCTTTTTAGAGAGAGAGTTTGAATGTTGAAGTGAGGGTCTTGTCTAGGTCTAGGATTTAAAAATATTTTATATAACCTAAAAATATTAATATTTTCCACCTAGGGTCTTAAAATACTTGGGGGTGTATTTACATAAACAACCCTAATTGGGCAGCAACTTCACAGACTTCAGGACCTCACAACCTTCACCAACGGACCGTCTGTGCATCAACGGACCGTTGGTAGGGTCTCATGGGTGGGTACTTATCTCCACAATGGAGCCTGGCCACCAAGACCTTCTGGTACAATCGACTCCCTAGGTCGATGCACCGTTGGTGGACCAACGGACTTTCCTTAGGGTCGTCTACGGCCACTGCTTTTTGGGAATTTTCCTCAAGTCTTGGGCCCTTTATCTAGAGACCCTTGTGGGTCCTAGATGGGGTCGTGCCCATACGTTAAACCCCTAAACTAATTCTTCTAGTTCTTAGGAACATCCCACCTTAGTTTCAAGGAAAACAAACACATAAGACTCATTCAAACACAACAAGACCCAGAAGTACATTCTAAGGCATACATTCGGAACGTTATGGACGTTCTTGGTCGATTGAACTCCAAGATTAACCAAAATTCACACAATGCATAAGTAAACTAAAATAACTCAGTTTAAATTAAAATAAATTCACGAAACAACCACGAGGCTGTAGTTCACCTTAGTTCGTTTTGGGGCGTTATATTCTCCCCCACTTGGAATAACATTCGTCCTCAAATGACAGTTAAATTTTAAGAACAACAAGGACTAACTTAGAATAACATAATAAACTTATATCATGATCAAAACATCAACAATAAAAGCACCAACTAGAAAGTAACATCATTTCACACTTTCAACACTTAGCAACATTGGCAACTTTTGCCAAACTTCACAATGTCAAAACTCAACCTTAAACTTCTTTTGTGGAGGAAGTACCATATCCAACATTAAACATGCTCATATACCATACTTTTACACACATTGAAACTTCAATTTGAGACAAATTAATTTTCTTCAAAAAATCAAAATTCTACAGTGAAGTTCACTATGTTCACTGCAAAGCTACCAAATTTTTTCGAAAATTCATTCTTTAAGCAATTCATCAATATGAAATGATCATACGAACTATTAAACCACATAAACTCATTTCATAACACAAAATAAACAACAACAAAGACTTAAGACTTACCAAAACCATCAATCCGGATTAATTATCCTTGCTAGCCCCCATCCCATAGGAAGGGTTCTTCTTGGGAGCATTAGGATCTAGGGAAGCTTGATTGACATTCTTCCCCCTTGATTTCAGGTTCGGGAAATCCCTCATCTTTGGGACCTTATTACCACATGAAAAACAACCATCGGTACCGTCAAGACACTTACCCCCATGTTGCTTGCCACAAGTAGGGCACCTAGCCCTTTCATAGGAATGACCACCACCTTGAGAATGTTGGCTTGGAGCCCTATACTTGTTTCCCATGGCAGAATCTTGGGGATAAAACCTCTTCTTAGACTTTTGGTGACTAGAATCATCCGACCTTGGTCTCTTACCCTCTTACCTTATCTCTCTAATTTTGGACTCCTCAATTTGTTGTGCGTAAACCATGAGCCTAGAGATATCCATATCATTAAGAAGCATTGTCGTACGACAATCTTATTCCACATAGCTAGACACTCCCATCACAAATTTTTTCATCCTAGCCCTAGGGTTGGCTACCATAGTCGGGCATACTTAGACAGTTGGGTAAATTTGAGAGTGTACTCTTGCACACTCATTCCTCCTTGATGAAAGTTCATGAACTTAATCATTTTATTCTCCCTCCACTCTAAGGGAAAGAATATATCTTGGAAAGACTCTTTGAATTCCTCCCAATAAGCCACACCTCTTACTAAGGGTCTCCTACCTCTCCATTTCTCATACCACACTTGAGCAACATCCTTAAGTTGGTAAGAGGCAAATTCCGCTTTCTCCCTAGGGTTCACACTCATATCATCTACCACCTTGAAAACCTCATCTATGAAGCCTTATGGATCATCATCTACCTTAGTACCATGAAAAGTGGGAGGTTTCATCCTCATGAAATCACGAATTCTAAAAGCGGGTGTAGTAGCATTTGGTTGGGGCCTATCTCCTTGGTTAGCTTGTCCACAAAGTGATTATTTACGACATGGTCTTATGCCGTCATGAGTTGGGTCAAGTTCATCAGGGAAGCCCTCAACTCCGCATTAGTCATATCACCTTCAACAAAAGGAGCTTGAGGAGTAGGAGACACTTGAGGTCCTTGAGGTTCCGGAGGCACTTGAGATTCTTGAAGGGGAACCTCCACATTTTATTCCTCCTCTAGGCCAACAGTAGGAACTTTGTCACGGAGATAGATCCTCTCATTAGCTATACCACCCTCCTCCCTTCTAGTCGTCGATCTCCTCGTATTCATGTCCTAAAAACCCAAAGAGAAGAGATTTATCAAAGACTCCCTATAAACTCTAAGTCACGATACTAGAATAGAGAAGAAAGTGAAACTTCTATCATCCTATAGCCTCTTGTCCATGAATGTGTTGCGACTCACACCAATGACCAAGATACTACTAGATGTGGCTTGTGAGACTTTTAGACCTTAAAATATTTCCCAAAACCTTATGCTTTGCTATCAAGTCTGTAACGACCCGAAAGCGCCCCTAGAAGTTAGGGAATACCTTCGAATCATGACAAGGCGTACTTGGCCTTTTGGGTTCTCATACAAGCCCTCTAACTAGCGTTCATAACATAAAGCACGAAAAGTAGTGCGGAATTAAAAAATTTCACGATAGTAATACTAAAATAAGTCTTTTCATAAATACTAGGAAATCTTGTCGTCACAAGCCAACGTAAAGACACAACGTAGAATCTTAGGGACACGACCCTTTACAACAAAAGGATATACTAATTAAGTCTTGATATAGAAACTAGGAAACATAAACTACGTCCTCGAATATATGGGGACATACCAAATTCTTGAGAGATAGAATTCCCAAGCTTCAACTTCGATCCTCCAAAAGGCTTCCAACCTATACTCATAAGGTATATAAAAGTATGGGGTTACTACAACGATGTACTAAGTATGGTATATGAAAAAACTTGTAAAAAGGGACATTTTTAGTAAGATAAGCTTTCATGCCAATTTAATAAAACATTCATGAACTTATGAACAAAACAACATAAGAAACATCATTAAACACTTAAATAAGAATTCCTATTAATTTACCTCAACAATACACTTCACAATAAGCACACAAAAACTTATGGTAAACCGACTCAAGCATACAATTTCACATTAGTAGTCTCTTCCAATAGGACACTTAGGTCATACTAAGTGCAATGTGAGAGTAGCATCACATACTACAACTCCCACTACCACTTGTAATGGATTCCTAAGGATTTGAGCACGTTACAACAAGTTGACAAAAGGATAAACTTAACAGTGAGCTATATCCTTAGCTTTACAGTGAACCACTTTAAGACATTAAAGTAATTTTAAAAGCTTTACATTAAACTACAGACTCCAACAATGCTGAAATCTCAAAGTATATCAAATGAGGAAATGAGTCCATTTCCGTAGGAGTTTCCCTACCCTAGGATAATCTCAAGATTCTTTAAGGTAAGGCATGAACAAAACGTCTAAGCACTTCCTTCAATGCATACCTAAGAAAATCCTGAAGACTACCCCGTTCGGCTTACTCACCTCGGGAGAATGAATTATCACCCAAAGACAAGACCTTAGAACAAAACCCAACAAAACACCAAAGGCTTCCCTTTCGAAATGCCTACTTAGTGCAATGAGTATAAAGGCGTCCCATACCACCACCTACCCTAAGTAGTACATTCTTTTATAAGGTTTGGCACCAAGTCTTCCCTTTAAGAAGGTCCTACTTAGTGCAATGGATAGGTAGCGTCCCATACCACCACCTACCCTAACTAGCACGTTATTTTAGAAAACTTAGTTCATTTAATTCAAATAGGTATCACACTAATTTGACAATTTATTATATTCATTACTTTTGTGGGGGGTTAGCTTATCTGACAAATACTATGAGATCTAGGCACGGAATCTCGATATTAACCCCTATCGGATGAGGGATCCTCACTTGCCTAGAGTAAGGTCTTACTTTTTATCTTTCAGATGGCTTTTACAATAGCTATACCAATGCGGGCACATAGTTAAGGGATACAGAGATTGCTACTATGTGACTCATTCTCTACTTACTAGGAGTACTCATCTTCAGAGGTATAAGGGAATATGACATCTAAACTCACGAAGCGTATTCCATCTCTTCTTCCTATCATCTCGATTCTAGGCATAAATCCCCACGAATTCTCACATTATAGACTATAGGTTAAGAACACTAGAGAATGACACATCTCAACTCACGAAGTGCGTTTATCTTCAAATCTATCTAGGAAAGCCCATTAGGAATAGTGAGGTTTCTACTAGACACTTCATGTCAACTCACGAAGAGTGCCCACCCCAAGAATCATTTCATATACATTAATTCTAAACATGCTTTAGACTTTCATTTAACATCTTACACACTTTACATAGTTCACTTAGTCACATTATTCAATGAGACCAAAATCTAGGTCAAACATACCATTTAAGCTTCACAATCACAAAACAAGACCTATTTACCAATTCTATTCATTCTACAGTTTAGACCTACAAGGTAACATTCTCAATACATAATAAAACAGTACCAATTCTACAAATAAGCCCCGCCACCAACAAGGTGGACCATACCACTAAAGATTAATTTATCATAAGAACAAAAAAATATAAGCAACTCTTCAATTTACTAATCCATAACAACTTATAAGCATTTTATCATTAGTTCATCATAATAAGGCCCTTAGGTAAGAAGCTAATCCACCATTATAACACAATAAAACCAAAGTTCCTTTTACACATAAATATTCTCATTTGACCCATTGCATAAACCACTATTTGAAAGGAAATTTTAACATGATTTCATTAGGGTTTTAACATTAGAATCACCAACTAACATTAATAACATAATTAATTTATAATTATAAACTTTTTCATGCAAGACCCATATTGGGTTGAAGATAATAGAAGTTAGGGTTGAAAACCCTTCTTTTGAAATTAATTGGACATGGATTCTTAAATGAAAGGGTATTAAAGAATGGATACCATACCTTAAAGATAAGGAAAAACACTAATTTTGGTGAAGAAAAACATCCAAAGCATTCTTCCTTTGCCTCCTTGATCTTCGTTTCTATGGTGACTTTGAGAGAGTTTTCTTTTTAGAGACAGTGTTTGAATGTTGAAGTGAGGGTCTTGTCTAGGTCTAGCGTTTAAAACTATTTTAATATAACCTAAAAACACTAAAATTATTAACCTAGGGTCTTAAAATACTTGGGGTGTATTTACATAAACACCCAGGTTGGGCAGCAACTTCATAGACTTTCAGGCCCTCACAGACGAGACCTTTTCCATCAGACCGCCTGTGCATCAACAAACCGTTGGTAGGGTCTCGTGGGTGGGTACATATCTACAAAATGGATCCTGTCCACCATGATTTTCTTGTACAATCGATGCCCTAGGTTGACGGACCATTGTTGGACCAATGGACCGTCCTTAGTGTAATCGATGGCCACTGCTTTTTGGCAGTTTTACCCAAGTCTTGGGCCCTTCATTTAGGGCCCCTTATGGGTCCTAGGTGGGGTCGTTCCAAACATTAAACCCCTAAACTAAGTATTTTAGGTCTTACGAACATCCCACCTTATTTTCAAGGAAAACGAGCACGTAAAACTCATCAAAACACAACAAGACACAGAAGTACATTCTAAGCCATACCTTCCGAACGTCATGGACGTTCTTGGTTGATTCAACTCCAAACTTAACCAAACATCATACACTACCTAAGTACACTAAAATAAATCATTTTAAATTAAAATCAACTAAAGAAATAACCATGAGTCTCTGGTTCACCTTAGTTCGTTTTGGGGCGTTATAATAATGTGCATAGATGGAAAGATTTTTATTACCCTTGATGCCCCTATGTTGAGTTCCCTTGAAATTCTCTTGGTTGAAAAATCACCTTGAAGTGTTGGTGGAAGGATGTTCATAAGATTAGATCCCAAGAAAGGGATGTTGTGCTTAGTTAATAGGGTTGGTAAGCTATGATTCCTTTTGAGTTTAGAGGAGTTGCTCTTAAATGAGTTTATCCTAAGAGGGGGAGGATGATTTGAGTAGTAAGGGTTTAGATATCCCACTATTTTCCTTCTATTCTTACTCAAGATTGAAACAAAAAAGCTCCTAAGTAGCTTGTACATGATAGGAGTCTTGCATAAAAGGATAAGTTTCATGTTCTCCATATGTTATTTATGCCTTAAATGACACTATATTATGCATATTATTAAAGGTAATTATTTCATGAAAAAGGAAACATTTATAAATTTGCATGTTTATCATGTTGTTCTGCATCATTATATGATAAATGTGCAATTTGATTTCATGAGATAGTGTATTGAGTATGCTTTATGTCTCTTATTATGTGTGGTGTTTGGCCCCACAATGAACGATTGAGTATCCTTTAAATAAGATAATATGAGTCTCTTTGAAAAATGTTTAAAATGTTTTAGTGTCATTCGAGGACGAATGTCGTTCTAAGTGGGGGAGCATTGACACGCCCTCAAAATGAACTAAGGTAGCCAGAGCCTCACATGTGCCTAAAAAGGTTAATAACATGTTAATTAAGTATTTTATATATTGTATAATTGATTTAAAGTTTGGAGGTCAAACATCCTAGAACGTCCAAGACGTTCGAAAGTTGGTCTTTAGACGTGCTAGTGAGTCCTGGTATGTTTGGCTTGAGTTTATGTGTTGTTTGGAGTTGATAATAAGTTTTTTTATCCTAGTACCTTAATAGACATGCCAAGAGTCAAAACTTCAGGGTACGACCCCCAGGAGACCACCCGAAGGGCCCCCAAAGAGGACCCAAACCTTCGACAAGAGGCTGCCCAAGGCAGCGAGCAGGGCAAGATTTGGACTTGACCTGTGCAATGCGTTCCTAGAACACACCTCACTTTCCCAAAAATTATTTTCGGCAGAATAGGGAGGCTGCCCCGCGTCACACAGCCCACTCCCAGATCCGGTTGCGTTGTTTTTAAGTCAATTTTGACAAGACTAAGATTCCCAATTCGTGTGGGGGTATTTTTGTAACTTAGGGGATATTTTATTAACTTTTTAGGTCCTTTTTAAACCCTTTCCCAATCAAAAAACCCTAACACCCATTAAGAAATCAAATTCCCAAAGTTTTGCTCTCTTCCAAAAACCCCAAAACCTCTATTGAAGACCAAGCTCAAGAACAAACTATGGAGTTGGATTCTTGGAGATTTACTCTCAAATATTCATGGTATTTTTAATGTATAAGTTATGGTTATGCTTCATACATAGATAACCATTCATCTATGGAGTCCTTTCAAAGGTTTTCAAAATATGATTCTAAGTAAAAATATCCTATCTTTCAATCTAGCCATGGGTTCATTCTCAAATTGATTTCAAAATCATGATAATGATGGATATATGTTTATATAATGATGTTGTGATGAATTTCTATCAAATTTTATGAAGAACCCATGATCCTCCTAGTTTCTCAAATTAGCCTATAATTTGGGTCTTGTGATCTAGATTTGATGTTTATACAATTATGACTAGATTGTATTGAATTGTTTATTGATATTACTTTCTATATCAATTGATGCAAAATGTGGAGGAATGATCAAATATGATCATTAGCTTGGAGATTTGGTAAGTTGACCTATTTCTTCTAATTATCCTAGAATGTAAATTGAATTGTGTTGATTGATATGGTCCACTTATGGTGGAGGTGTTTACATTCTGTTACATATTTATGTGTTATGATCAAGGCCTTGAAGGAACCAGATTAAATATGAATTGATATGATGATTTCTATGTTAGAAAGTTGAAGGATTTAGCCTTGATTGTAATATCATGTTCTAAGTAAATTGAATTATGTGTTTAGTCTTTTACACTACTTGTTTAACCTAGGTGTGGAGATGATGTTATATGCATATGTGTGATGATAATGTTAGGGTTTGGCGTGGCATATATGGATAATGATGAAGAATATCCCTATAGCATGACCCCTACCCATATGAACCTTTTATGAATGTGTGATCACAGTATGCTAGGAGTCTTATATTCTATTGTTAAATATGTAGTTGCCTCTTATGATGTAATGTGAGTGTGTGTAGTCTATAGTCCTCAATACTCTATATATTTGCATGACTTGAGACTTGAACAATGTTGTACATGTGTTATGGTCTTTAGAGGGTTGTTTCCTCAATACTATGTGATAGCCATTATGTGATCATATTGACCAATGTACTCACACATTTCATGCATATCTATGAGTAGGATAGATTCAAGATGACTAAGGAAAGGGATATTTCTCTTATGCATCATTACCTATTTCTGTGCATGTAAAGTATATGATTAATAAAGTAATGAACATGTGTTCCTAAATGTGTTTATGTGATGGTAGATCTCACATATATGTACACACACATGAATGTATGAATATGATATGATTATGTGAAAGGACATTCTAACGTTATGTATGGTGAATGTAGAATTCTAACCCTAGATACCTTAGAGTTATATGATATATGATGGAGTAAATCCCTAAGGCCTATTCTTTATGAATTAATTTTATCTAAAGGATTATTAAATTTTAAAAAGGGAGTGATTGCTTAGAAACGAGTGAACATGAAAAATTAGAGTGGGATCTTGACGTCTAGTAAGTCTGGCTTTCCATAAGAGAAACTTCATGCTAATAAGTCCGGGTACCCAACCTAGATGTTATCTCATGAGATGGAAACCTTCACGCTTAGTTAGTCAAGGTTTCTAGAAGCAATCTTCTTGTTACATATCTATGTGCCCTCATAGGACTCTAGCTTAGTGGATCCACCTAGAATAGCTATGTACGAATGCATGCACCTTCGGCAAGTATTAACCCTCTCTTTTCGATGTGGGGGTATAACACCGGGTTCCATGTAACTCACATGGTATATGTTGGTTATGGATATGTCTCCCGAAGGTTAATAATTAACTAGTATAAGAGTATGAACTCAAATTTAAATTCCTTGAGATGTGTACTTGGTATGGGAGGACTATGGACCCTACCTATACATTGCACTAGATTACTTCAAGAAAAGATAGGATTGGAGACCTTTATGAAGTAAATACTTATGTTATGTATGACTTGTATGAATGCATCACTGACCATGTTATGTTAAGATATGAATTATGACTATGCATGTAAATTACACTTATGGATTCTAAATGGGTTTACTTATTATATGTGGGTTTATTGGACTCCATGTGTACATTGAACAAGTAAGCTTGTGAAGGGGTTATGACGGTAGTTTTACCTATTATATAAGTAAGTGATTTATGACTAAGGTTGTAGTAAAGGAAAGAGTTCTTATACGATGATATGAAGTTTGTGACCTTATTTCTAGTTGTAAATGAATATGTTATGACTTGTTGGATATGTTATGCCTAATCTAGGGTGACTTCTTAGGTACACTTGGTGGAAGTAGTATTATGGGATGCTACCTACACATTGCACTAGTGTTACTTAGGAGTTGGTCTGTGGTGATGGTCCTTATGTGAAGTTGATATCTATGAGATGTTTATGGATTATTAATATATGTGTTTCTGATATGAATCATATTATGAAAAACTATTTTAAGGTTACCTCAAAGTGATACATTGTATTAAGTAGACTTGAGGGTTACTTAAGGAAAGAAGTAAGATAAAATAGGTTTAATGTATGGTATGTATTGAATATATTTCAATGTATGATAAATGGCTTTTTGTGCTATTATGAGTAGTATACATGTCTTTATTATGTTAGTGAAAAATATTGAGCTTATGCCTATGTTCATGAATTTTACTAAAAAGACATGTTGCATGATTTCAAACGAAATATCCTGTTTAAAAATGCTTGTTTTCGCATGGTTACCATACTTAGTGCATTCATGTACTAATACCATTATATGTCATCTTTTTCACCAACTCTAGGTGTTGATGGCTAGATGATGTCTCCTAGGTGAAGAGATTGGATAGATCTTCCAAGTTCAAGAAGAGGGAGCTATATGATTCAAGAATTTCCCTATGTCAAGTTACTATTCAATTAAGTAATAACTTAGATATTATTTTATGTTGTTAAGGGCCGTGTCCCTATTATATTCTATTGGGTATGTCTTAAGATGGAAAAGAGACTTAGAGTCTAACTATATATTATGAAATATTTATATATATATATATATATATATATATATATATATATATATATATATATATATATGAAGTAATGTTCTAGCATATGATGTGCTATGAAAAGTTTTAAATTTCCAATATTTTTATGATTATGCAATCAAATATGTCTAAGGTCTTTTCTTAGACCTCCAAGAGGTCAACGATGCCGTGTTAAGATTCAAAAATATGGTAACTTCTATGGTATATCCCTGGGTTGTAACATATATTCAAGGACATGGACTATGTTTTAGTTTCCTTTTCTAACAGACTTTGTAATAGACTATAGTTTCTTTTCAAATTGATGTAAAGGCCGTGACTTATGATATCCACTCGTGTCTAAGATGACTTATGACGAGACTTGGGTCATTCTGATGTTTCTATAAAAGAGTTTGTATATTATGGTGAAAAGTTTTAATTCTTCCCTACATTTCATATATATGCGATGAAAGATGTCTAAGGGCTTGTATAAGAACTCCGAGAGGTGGAGTACGCCCTGTGACGACTAAGGGGTGCTCTCAGGCCATTACAAACTTGGTAACAGAGCATAAGGTTATGAAGTTGTTTAGGATTAAAAGTCTCATAATGCCACGTCTAATAGAGTCTTGTTCATCGGTGGTGAGTAATGACACATCTATGAGGGAGAGGCTATAGGACGATAGAAGTTTACTTTTTTTTTTATTACTCATGTGTCGTTCCATAGAGTTAAGGTTATGGATGTATATTTCCAATCTCTTCTCTTTTGTTTATAGGATATGAATACAAGAAGGATGCCACAATAAGAGTTGGTGAGGAAGTGGTAAATGAGGGAGTTCCTTCCCAAGGTGAACACGTTCTCAAAGGTGTTCAAGTTTCTTAAGTTGAACAAGTCCCTATAGGTAATCAAGGGAATGAGGTTCTGGGGGTTCCCCCGTACATGCCTAATGAGGAAGTTAGAGGAGCTCTTGTTACCCTATCCCAATCCATGACGACTCAAGCCAATCGAGATGTATGAATGCTCTTGAGAGTACCACGACCTCTAGGTTGAGAGACTTTGTGAGGATTATCCTCCTACATTTCTCGTCTATATGGTGTGAGAGGATCTCCAAGCATTCTTGAATGAGGTGTATAAGATAGTACATGCTATGGGGTGACTTCTAGGGAGAAGGCGGAGTTGATCTTTGTAACATTCCAAAAAGGTAAAGACCTAAGGTTGAGCCTCACATATGGGTATAAGGTGTGAAACATTTTTTTAAGACCTAAATTAATGTTTAAAAGTGATCCAAGAACTTTTAGATTCTAGACGTCAAGAAACACCCATGATGTCTAGAAACTAGCTAGGTTGAACTAGTTGACGTCACTAAAATTGGTTTAGGTTTAGGAAGGTACAATGAAGTCTAAAACTTGTAAAACACTTTAAATATGTAAATGTAGTATATAGGGTCTAAAAGTTCGATAACGACTCTCCAAGGACCATTCGAAGGGTCCTTGAGGAGGACCCCAACATAGGTAGGCAGGTCGCCAAAGCAACTTTCGTGAAGCAACAATCAAGGGGCTGCTGCGTGACACGAAGCCCACATGAGGTCCAATTTTTCAGGTCACTTTTCAAAAATAAAATTGGGAATTATCCTTGCGACGCAGAGCCACTTCCCTGATTCGTTGAAATCGTATTTTATACATTTTGACTTCACAAAAAGACTCATTTAAGTGAGGAATGTTTTGGGTAATTTAAAGGGTGATTATATATAGCCTAAGGTTCATTTTTATGCCATTTTTCACTCACCCAAATAAATTCCCCAAATAAAACCCAAAAGCTCTCATCTTTCTCTACTTTCTCTCTCCCAAAATCCTCCATTGAAGGAAGAACAAAGCTTGAAGAAGAAGAGAAATTTCTCTAAGATTTCACTTAAATTTCATGGATTAATCTTCATTAATGTATGGATTCTTCACTCTAGAGGTTCCTTTCCCCAAGAGGTCCTTTCAAATTTTATTTCTAGATTACCCAATTACATGAAGTTTTCCAATTCTAATGGGTTTTCTTCTAAACTTCAAATTGATGATAAATTGTGATTTCCTATGACTAATTAAGTGTTTATTGTTGGTTAATTGATGAAATTTCATGTAAAGCATGTCCCTTTTCCCCAATTCCCCAAATCTTGGATCTTGCTTATGAATTGATGGGAATTGAACAATGTATGGATTGTTAGACTAGTTGTATTATCTATTCTAGTTCATTTAAGGACTGCTTAGGTAATGTATTGTTGACATGGGATCTATTTCTTGAAAAATTCATGATGAAACCTGTTCCTCTAACCCTAGCATATGAATTTAAGTTAATTTGGATAGTGATGAAGCAATTGGCCCAGCTATTGTGTTAATTACTATTATGTAATGGTATTACAACCATTATTGGGTTGAATTGGATGGTTCATTGTAAGACTATAAATGATTTCTTGTGAATGATATTTGGTAAGTCTTATATCCTAACCTTTACTTCAATTATGATTATTTGTGTTAAGTGATGAAGTTACATTGAAGTATACCTTATGATGTGATTGATAAGGTTGTTGTGATGTTAAATTGAAATATCTTGACTAATGTTTGTGAGTTGTTGGATAACATGTAAATGTTATAAGAATGGTGATAACTTACCAATGTGTCTTATTATGAGTGACTATGTAAATGTGCTAACCTCACATGTATGAATTGTAATGAAAGGAAAATACTCATGCAATTCATATTGAGCTACGATGATGATTATTATATAAAATATATACCCTATGACCTAACAAATCTATGCAATAATAACGAAATTAAATACATTTCAAAAGGGACTCTAGCTTAGCACCGAGTGAACTTGTAAATGAAGTTTAGCGCCTTCCCAAGGAGGGAAGGTAGGGTTCACCATAGTCCTCACAGGGTGGATAGCCTCATAGTCCAAAAAATGGCATAGAGTGGTGTTTCCATGATAGCCCCCAAGCTCCATAAATTATGTTACCACCATAAGAATACTAGCTTTTGAATCCACCTATTATGTTCATGTTTGGCTCTACCTTGGCAGGTAGACCACATTTCGTTAATGTAAGGTTTTACAACACCGGATTCCACACTTAGATCTTGTGGTCTATGTCAGTTAAGGCAAATGTTCTCGGAAGCAAAATGAAGTTATGGAGTAAACAATAACTAGGGTGACTTAAGAGGATTGACTTAGCTTAGGTAGGGGTATGGGACTCTACCTATGACTTGCACTAGTTTCCCTTGTGGGAAGCCTTAGGAGGTTGTTACTATGTTCTATAATGTATATGTTATATATGTTGACTCTTATATGTTAATGACACTATGTGATATGGGTTCCATTTATGAACATGTAATTGTGCTCCATGTTAGAGTATGATGATGTTATCTCTTAATGATATAGTATGTGAAGTTTGTCATTGCTTACAGTTCTTGTTGAGTTTACTTGGTTGAGTAAGGTTATGAGGCTTTACTTAGCCAATTGCACTAATGGACTTAATGGGAGTTCGTAATTAATTTTCTTGCTTTGGTTATGTTGTAATGAACTTTTATCTGTGCTTGTTGATGATATAACTTGGTGATAGAGTTGTCTTGGTTATGTGCTCAATTGTATTATATATAGTCTTGACTTAAGAGTTACGTGTTTTATTGGCTTATATGATTTTTTGGATATGCATAATGCTTTTCAAACTAAATTAGCATGTTTTGAACTAATGTCCTTTTAGCATGATTTCACTTATTTTATGTGCATATACTCATCATTAGTACAACTGTGTACTAACCCATTATTTATGTTTACTACAAATATAGGATTCAACCGTTGAGCTTATAGAATGACTTTGAAGACAACTTAGATATTCTCAAAGAGTTCGGTAGGTCCTTAATTTCCAAGGACAAAGCCACTATCAAGCTATTGATGTTGTTCTAGTTATAAGACTTCTAGTTCTTTCCTTTGAAGATGATTGTTGTATAGCCTATATGAGGCTCTTTATTGTACTAAAGTATGGGTTAAGCCAAATTGTTGAATTCGTTTTAGATGGTTTAATACGAGACATATTAAAGACTTCTTATGAAATTATGTTCCTATACTATGTATATAAAATAAAAGTAGAAGACTATGTATCTTCTTATACGAAGGGACTCTGTATACTCGATAAATATATATATGGTGTGCAAGCGAGAGGTTTAAGTAAAGGTCAATGTAAAAGTAATCAAAATATTTTAATTTTTCGTATTTTTAAGTAAAGCTAGTCTTAGTCCTCTTCGAGGACAATGACGCCGGTTACGTCTAGGGGGTGCTCCCCGTGTGTGAGAAACATGGTATCAAAACATGAGGTTTAATACCTTTAGGATTTATGTCTCATTAAACTTCTATGTAGATTCTTATTCATAATTGTGAAGCATGCCAGACTTATGAAAGAGAGACTACGTGATGCTTAGGAAACTCTCATCTTCTTATAATCCCATGTCGTGCCTCTAAAGTCTACTTTATGTGTGCTTTTACCTAACCCTTGTATGGTAGTTATAGGAATGAATTCCCGAAAAGCAGCAGCAAGAGAGTCCGAGGAAGGTATCGTTAATGCGGGAGCACAAGACAACCAAGTGCCTCCACATGAAGAAGTTGCTATGGATGATCAAGTTCCTATTGCTCCTCTACCTATGGTGGATGGGGATATAAGGGCAACTTTTATCCAAACGGAAATAGCCATTACAACCCAAGCACAACTTTTCACTAATGAAGAACAAGCTACGAAGGCTAAATATAATCAGGAGTTCGCAACCTGAGAAAACCAACAAGTTAGCACCATGGCCTTCACGTTTAGGGATTTAACAAGGATGAATCCCCCTACTTTCTATGGTTCAAAAGTTGAGGAGGATTCCCAAGAGTTCATTCATGAAACCTACAACATTCTTTATGCTATGAGGTTTACTACTAGTGAGAAAGCCGAGTTAGACACTAACCAACTCAAAAATTTGGCCCAAACTCGGTACGTCCAATGGAGAGACAATAGGCCTTTAAGGGCCGGAACGGTGACATGTGAGATCTTTAAGAAGGATTTTATTGATCGATTCTTTCTCAGAGAGAAGAGGGAAGAAAAACTGGATGAATTCATCAAACTTAATTAAGGTGGTATGAGTGTACTTGACTATTCTTTGAAATTTACTAAATTGTCAAAGTATGCTTCTTCTTTGTTTTCTGACCCTAGGGATGAAATGAGCCGCTTTGTGATGGGAGTGTTGGATGATACATGATAATATCAATATTTCTCATCTCATGGTTCATGCTCAACAAGTGGACGAGACTAGGGTGAAGAGTACGGAAGCAAATAGGGCCAAGTCTTTTGATTGTGGTTCTTCAAATGGTAGGCTTCATATCCAACACAAGCCTAGTTTTAAAAAGGGGTTCTCCAATCAAGTTCCTTCCAAGTTCCCTAAGGCTCGTGATGATAGGGTGTCTAACCCTAAGCCTCAAAAGGAAAGGTGCACTAGTTCATCAAGTAAGAATCTAACTTGTAGAAAGTGTGACAAGAAGCATTATGGTGATTGCCTCATTGGGACAGACAGTTTCTTTAGTTGTGGTAAAAGTGGGCACAAAGTTTGACATTGCCCAAATTTGAAGAGGCAAGACAAGGCGACTGGACAAGCAAGTGGTTCTAACGTTGATGCTCTTAAGAAGCACTTTTATGCTCTCCGCTCTAGGGGTGAGCAAGAGACTTCTCTCATTTTGGTGACCGGTATGTTGAAAGTCTTTTCTATTCGTGTATATGCTATACTTCATCCTGGTGCTAATATTTCATTAGTTACTCCTCTAATAGCTAAAAAGTTTTACAATTTGCCCGATATCTTGAATGACCCTTTTATGGTGACTACCCCGGTGGGTGAGTTGGTTGTTGCTATATAGAAATTTTCATACAATGTTTCCCAATAGAGTTACTCATGTGGAGTTAGTAGAACTCGATATGGTTGATTTGATATTATTTTGGGTATGGATGTGTTTTATGCTTGTTTCACTTCCATAGATTGCTGAATAAGGGTGGTGAAGTTTAACTTTCAAAATGAACCCTTTTTAGAGTGGAAGGGGGGATTCTATTCCTAGAGGTCGTGTCATTTCTTGTTTGAAATCTTGTAAGATGATATCCAAAGGGTGTTTATACAATATTGTGTGAGTGAAAGATTTAGACTATGAGATTCCTCATATTGACTCGGTCCCCGTAGTGAGGGAATTTCCGTAGGTCTTTCCTAATGATCATCATTGTTATTCCTCCCGAGCAAGAAATTGATTTTGGTATATGACTTACTACCATACAAATCGCATTTCAATTCCTCATTATAAAATAGCTCTGGACGAATTGAAAGAGTTAAAGGCTCAACTCAAAGATTTCTACTGGACAAGGGTTTCAGTATGCCTTATATTTCTCCATGGGGTGATCCAGTATTGTTCGTGAGGAAGAAGGATGTGTCCCTTAGAAAGTGTATCGATTACCGTCAACTCAACAAAGTCACAATCAAGAACATTCCTACTCTCCCTCGGATTGATGATTTTTTTATCAACTCCAAGGTAGGATTTACCTTTTCAAGATTGACTTGAGATAGAGATGTCACCAACTTAGGTTGAGAGGATAAGATATTCCCAAGACGACATTTCGAAAAAGATATGGTCACTATGAGTTCTTGGTAATGTCCTTAGATCTCATTAATGCTCTGACGACGTTTACGGTAATGAATAGGGTGTTTTGATTTTACCTTGATTCATTTGTCATTTTCTTCATTGACGACATCTTGGTATATTCAAAAAATAAGGGTTAACACATGGATCATTTGAGAGTGGTGTTGAAAATGCTTATGGAACACCAATTGTTTGCCAAGTATAGTAAATGTGTGTTTTGGTTGAGGTCGATAGGGATTCATGGTCATCTTATCTCTAGTGAGGGTGTTGAAGTTGATCCGAGGAAGAACGAAGCAGTAAAAATTGACCTAGACTGTTTGTTACGACCAGAGTCTAGATCCTAGACAAAACCGGCGTCATTGACCTCTCAGTGGTCGTATACAAGCCTATATATGTCATCGTTACATCATCTAAGTTAATTTTAGTGGAAGAATTATATTTTTTATTTAGTTAGAATTCATAGTGAGAAACTTTGAACTCGCATAACACTATCTACATAAAATAATAAGCATTCACAACAACCATCTATTATCAAGATGATCAAATAAAAGACATAGTTAATATCTGTATAAAATATGAAGTTGCAAAAATTACACCAATACAATATCTGAAAATAACTGGGAAATAAACACTAGTGGAATTTACTCCACTAGCTTATGTCTACGTCTAATAATAGAATAAAATAGTAAGCATCCTCCAAAGCATGAGGGCCTACCAAATCCGAATGAAAGCTCCACGTCCGGATAACTTCAGCGTTGTTTCATAAGTTCTAGCGTCCAACTGCATCTGCATCTAATAGTAGAGAGTTGTATGGGATTAGTACACACTTGTACTAAGTATGGGTATATCTAATAGTAGAGAGTTGTATGAGATTAGTACACACCTGTACTAAATATGGGTAGATGCAAGCACACACAAAGGACATGCATGATTAAGAAGAGCTCTCTCTTAGCAATAGGAATTATTGAAAGTCAAGTCAGTGGACTTGCCAAAATCGAATTAGGAAAGTCTTGCTATGAGAGTAAAATGCATCACCATACGTATCATATTTCACACAACACATAACATATTGCATATAGCACATAACATATTGCACATAGCACATAACATATTTCACATTACTCATTCATATGCCATAAGACCTTGGAATCATGAACTAAGACTTCCCAAATTGAGGGCTCAACATATGGGACCTCAACTACGGAGCCTTCTTTAGCAAACACAAAGTCCGCTTCATTCATTCATACGTACTTCATTTTCATTCGTTCGTAAGCTAGTGTAAACACCAGCCATACCTATGATGTAGTTTAAGACTTTTATTGGGTTCACTGTGCAATAACCAAGAATGCCCTAGTGTTATTGCATAAGTCTAGCTCACCATTGGATTATCCTATCCTAACACCTTTGGTATCGTTCATTTCATTATGTACATTACTTGAGGTTGGCCTCATTCTTTCTTTGGGAACTTTAGTTTTAACCGACATAGATCATTTGAGAATCATGACATCCAGTGTTTAACCCCACATCAAAAAAAGGCGGAATCACTGGCCAAAGTGAACCAAAACATGATAGCGTATATTGGGAGTCGAACCCTGCTAGAACCCTAAATTGGACGTATAGGTTGAAAGACTAGAAGATATAAGGAGACCCATACCCGGCTGGATGAACTGTTTCATCTCATGAGAATTACACGAACCTCTGCCTTTCCAAAAGAAGGAATCGCAACTCATAGCTATTCTATCGGTGCTCAGTATAAAGTTCCATTACATTCATCTCATAAATCATAGAAGCTGGCTTCTAGCATGACGACATCATAACTCATTAGATGATTTCTCATCTCATCATTAGTATTAAGTATGCATTAACTTTTAATACTTTCATTACAGTGTTCATAGAGACTGTACTCTTCTTTAACATTACAATCTCATTGTTATGCCTCGTATTTTTTTTATACGTAGTGCGCATCGTGATCTAGAAGACGTAAAGAAATATTAGGCAAGGATGTTATTTCCAAATGTGATATTAAGTATGAGTTGGCTAATGTAAGTGCCATTAACTTTAAGTGAGGGATTAATTAGTGGCTAATTTGGATTGATTTAATCCAATGGGCCCCACCACTCATAATTGGTGGCTGATTAGGATTAATTTAATCCAGTGGGCCCCACCACTCAAGGCAAAAATTAAAAAGGGATCAGATTGTGGGCTGGCCTTAGTGGACAGGTGTAGAGGGGGGCTGCCTCCACTTCATACTATTAAATGAGGTGGAGAAATCCACTCCATGCTAAATAAAGTGGTGAAATGCATTGCTGCATATCATCTTCTTCTTCACCACTTGTCTTAGGCAGCCATGGAAATGGAGAAACCAACCCTGCAACTCTTGGCCAGCAGCTGCAAATAAATTGGTTAGTAACCTCCTTGTTTGGTGTGTTAATTCTTTAGAATACCCTTGTTAATTATCCATTAATTTTAAGAAGGGGGGCGTGACCAGTAGCTTAGGAAGTTTGTTTTAGTTATGGAATGTGCTAAGTATGACGGAAACCATAATCGGATTATTAGTGGTGTCGTGTTGGTGCTTGGGCTGTTTTGATTAAAGCAAACTGCAGGAAAATTCTGTTTTGGCATTATGTATATGTTGAATGTGATTATGAGTATATACTCCAAAGGATGAATACGATAAGGTAGATGTGTTGCGAATTATAAAACGAGTTATCGCTCGGTGTGTCGTTGCTTCGCTGCTATGGTTGCCGAGACGGAACTGTTTTGGGGAGGGGGCTGTTTAATATGATTCTTTGGGTTATATGTGTTATTGGTATTGCTGTGGATAATTTGGATTGTTGTCGGATTGGGACGAAGTAAGGAAAATAGGGGAAGTGCTGCCGAATTTTCGTTAGATTATTAGCTAGCTTACAAGAAAGTAAAGCACGATGTTTATCTAATTGCGGCACGATTGTTGCTTGTTATAGATTAATAGCTTGAGCAGTAAATATTGGACGTGCGGTTCGATTATACGGTATGTAACGCTGTCCCTTCTTTCTTTGTTTGGCATGACTTTTAAAAATAAGCGAATAACGGACAGATTTGATACTTACCTCTAGAGCGTCTAGGTGACGTATATTCTTACTTCCACAATTATTCCTCTATATATCGGCTATGTCTAAGGCTATGATGATCTCTAATATCTATGGTAGTGCTTCTTAGAGTCATTGAGATTTTACGTTTCCATATCGTATTAAAGGTTCATAATCTTGATAAAACATTAATCTTTGGTAATACTCCTTGCTGGTTCACGTTGATTGTTCTATTGAGTTATAAGAAATGATTTTAATTGCATATGGTTGCTCATAATATTCTGCTCGTGCATAGAGTCATTTATCATTTCACCACGAGTCCCGGGCCGGGTAATGTTCGTGCGGAGTTTCTTGCATATGTCACCGAGTTCCTCACTAGAGGGCCGGGTATGTATATTATATATATGATTGGTGATGAGGATGGTTATGATGATGATGATGACGGAGATGATGTGATGATTATTTTGCCGAGCCCCTTACTAGGGAAACTGGGCACCTTAAATGTTAAATATATGCATGATTTTCACTCAAAAGGGTATATGTGTAGTGAAATTTTGTTTCAACTTGCCATATTGGTATCCTGTCATCTTTACCTTATGCTTTACCTACTCAGTACATTGTCCGTACTGACCCCCCTTTCCTCGGGGGGCTGCGTTTCATGCCCGCAGGTGTAGACGCACAGTTCGGTGATCCTCCCGCCTAGGATATCTACTCTGCTGATTGGGAGAGCTCCACTGTTCCGGAGCCCAGTCGTTTTGGTACATAACTTTTGTGTAGTCTTTTGCTCGTCTATGGGTATGACGGGGCCCTGTCCCGTCGAGTTTCACTAATGTACTCTTAGAGGTCTGTGGATATTATGTGGGTTGTATATATATGTTTTGGATAATGGTCTGGACATGGTTTGTTTGGGATGTCCGCTTGTACAGGGGCGGGCAGCCTTGTCGGCTGCGTACATCATTGTGTATTGTGTAGTGGCAGCCTTGTCGGCATACGTATGTTATTATGCTTTGAATAGTGGTGGCCTTGTCGGCTCGCGTATGCTGTTATGGTTGAATGGTTATGACTCCTTATGAGACAGGTCCTCTTATATATATATGACGTTGGGGTTGTCTTGATTTGATTAAATTCCATATTGTCTTAGTTTCAGTTGGTTATACTTAGCAGGTTTGTATGTGGGTGTCCAAAACGGGCACTAGTCACGGCCCATTGGGTTGGGTCGTGACACTCATACACAAGTACGGTTTGGTAACATATACTTAGGATCATTTGATATTGCTCTCATGTTTCAGATTGGCCTCTTATCATGTTGTCACCACATCCACTAGTCTTTGCACATTTTCCCTTCATAATTACTCACTTTTTTTTTACGTGAATGTTCATTTCATCACATGCCAATGTAATTGGCCTTCTAGTATGTTTCACACTCTTGCTTAACCCTTTTGGGGTCTAATCATTCCTCACATAACATCTTAGGTTCACTTTATAATGTATGCTGGACTTATGAGTCAACACACACAAGCCATGAGACTTCATTCATAATTTATATAAGTGATCCATATTGCTCAAGATTATGTGATACAAGACTTATGCATCTTGTCAGTATGCCAAAGTCTCAATTTGAATTCCTTATTTGAATTCCTTTTATTTTAGCAAAATGGTTTTTCTAAATAGGGTGTAAAACCTCATTTTTGGGGTTGGATTGTAATACTATTTTCTTAGTTTTGTTCTTGGAGATTTGTTTTTGCAACTTGGGTATTAATTCAAATTCCTGGATTAGGTTTTTAAGTGATTTTTGTGGTTTTAATTTGAATTTCTGGATTTTATTCGAATTTGACAAAGTAAGTTCATGATTTATTTTTATCAACTATGAATTGTGTTCTTCAATGCATGGGTAACTAAATCAACAACTAGGGTTGTGGGAACCATGGGTAATTAACAAAGTAAAACTAGCTTGATAACAATTCTCAAATAGGTTATTGCATATGTTGGTAATTCTTTCGTGTAGAAGTCTTTATAATGAGTACACACATTAGAACTCGCCTTATTGCTACTTGCCTAACCAAGGGGGTAATTAATAGGAAGATATTTATCAACATAGATTTAGTGGGATACCATATAATAGGCTAGTTTTGATTGGTGCAAAGTAATAACTAAGCCATACATTGAATATGTTGCTTAATATTAAGTAAAGGTAACAGTTAGTAACTTAGACACACGTACCCAGACTAAGGTACGAGGTGAAATTCTCTACATGACGGACCAAGAACTTAGAGGTACCTAACTTATCACTTTGCATGCAAAACACGAGGGAAGAATTGTTATAGCTAGGAATACGACGTTATGAACCTATGAGAACACTTACACCCTATTTTTCTCACAACTTGATAGATACAAAAGATTTACTCATGTTACTTGTTTTACTTAGAAGTATTACAAGAGTTTTGTTTCACAACCCCCCCCCTTTTAATTACGTATTTTCGAAAAGGACTTGACTAAATAGAAGTAACATATATTGAAGTTAAATCTAAATCATTTTCCTCATGGGATCGACCACACCTAAGATTTGGGTTCTTTACTTGATACAACCACTTATTCTTCTTTAGGGAGGTATAATTTGAACGTATCACTACATAGGCTGCAACTTTTGTTCCTTGGTGAAATAGGTACGCATCGCGGACTTTGTCCACCAAAGTGCAAAAATGTGCTACACGGCACGGACACAACATAGACTCAACTGCCCTGGAAGTTATTTTAAAAAAATCATGCGGTAACAGCTCGCGTCACAGACTTTTTCACCGACGATAATTTCGGAAATTTGAGTTTATTTCGAGATGGTTAAAAGGTCATATAAGTTCAGGGGTCTTTGGGGTATTTTAGTGGCTAGTTATTGGAGCTTATTAGACCTTTTTAAGGCCCAATTACCCTTCAAATCATAACCCTCATGTCCAAAACGAAATATCTCCATTCTTTCTCTTCAAAAACCTCCATTGGTGAAGTTTTGAAACTCCAAGGAACAAGATAGATTTTACAAGATTTCTCCATAAATATTGTGGTATATTCTTAAAAACTAAGGTATGGTTCAACATCATTGAAATATCTTTATACAAGGAGTCAATTCAAATGATTTTCAAAGATGATCAAAAACATGAAAGTTTCTAAATTTAATTCTATACATTGTTCTTTGAATAAAATGTTTTAGGTCATTGATTTAAGATTTAATTGATGTTAATTAGATGATTTTAACCTAAACTCCTCAAAACAATGCAAAACATAATGTCACGACCGGAATCTAGAACTATGACGAGTATCGCGTCATTGACCTCTTAGAGGTCGCAGACAAGCCTACATACATCATTCTTACTTCGTCTAGGTTAATTTTAGAGGGAAATTTGAACTTCTTGTTTTATTATTTAATGCTAACCATTTTAAACTTAAAATCATAGGAGTTAACAAATCAACCATCAAATAAGGAGGTAATTAAATGAAAGAATCAGTTCAAAATTTGATTAAATGTATTTTTGCCGAAACGACACCAATACAATGTTTGAACAAAAGTGGAGAGAAACAGTATTGGAACATACTCCACTAGCTATAGCCAATATCTATGCTATATAATAACGGTAGACATCCTTGAAAGCATGAGGGGCCTACCAAGTCCGGATGAAAGCTCCACGTGCGGATAACTGCAACGTCAACCTGTAAACTCGAGCATCCACCTGTGCCTGCACCTAAAATTGTAGAATTGTATGGGATAAGTACACACTTGTACTAAGTATGGGGTATAAGCAAGCACACACACCAAGGACATGCATCAGTAAGAACAACTCTTTCCTAACAACATGATTATGGAAAGTCAAGTTAGTGGACTTGCCAAAATGGGATTAGGAAAGTTATTGAGATTTCCAAATATGGATTACGAAAGTCATGTCATGAGAGTAACATGCATCATCATACTTATAATACTTCACACAACACATAACACATCTTGTTTTGCATATATGACATAACATCTTACACATAGCACATATCATTTTGCATATAGCACATAACATCTTTCATATCATTCATTCATATGCCATGAGACCTTGGAATCATGGACTTGACATTAAGACTTCCCAAAATGAGGTCTCAACATATGGGACCTCAACTAGGGAGCCTTCTTTGGTAAACACAGAGTGTGCTTCATTCATTCATCCGTACTTCACTTCATTTCGTTTATAGGCTAGTGTAAACACCAGCTATACCTAGGATGTAGTTTAAGACATTAATCGGGTTTGCAATGCAATGATCAAGAATGACCTAGTGTCATTACTTAAGTCTAGCTCACCTCTTTATTATCCTATCCTAACACCTTTGGTATCATTCATTTCATTATGTGCATCAATTGAGGTTGGCCTCATTCATTCTTTGGGAACTTTAACTTTATCCCACATAGATCATGTGAGTATCATGAAATCCAGTGTCTCTTCCAAACAAAAAAGAGGTGGAATCACCTATGAAAGTGACCCATAACATGCTAGCGTACATGGGAATTGAACCCCGCCAGATCCCTATATTGGAAGTATAGGTTCAAAGACTAGGAGATATAAGGAGACCCATAACCAGCATGCTGGACGGTCTCATCTCATGAGGGTTACGTGAACCTCTGCTCTTCCCAAAAGAAGGCATTAACGCTCATATCTAGTCTATCGGTGCTCAGTATAAAGTTCCATTGCATTCAACTCATACATCATGAAAGATGGCTTTCAGTATGAGGACATCATATCTTAATAGATGATTTCTCATCTCATCATTAGTATTAAGTATACATTATTCTAAATACTTTTATTAGAGTGTTCATAAATACTGGTCTCTTTATTAACTTTACACTCTCATAGGTGAGTAAGTTTTGGTAACATTTACTTAGGCTCATTTGAGATTGCTCTAATCTTTCACATTAGCCTCTTATCATGTTGTCACCACATTTATTAACATTAGCACATTTGCTATTCATAATTACTCACCCCTTTTTACGTGAATGTTCATTTCATCATATGCAATGCACTTGGCTATTTAGTGTGTTTCACACTCTTACCGCCCTTCTAGAGTTTCATCATTTCATTGTTCATATTATCATTTCATTATATACACTTCAGGTTCACTTACTTCTAATGTATGCTAGACTTATGTTTCTATACATACAATCCATGAGGCTTCAATCATAATTTGTTAAGTGATTCATATCTTCCTAAGATTATTGTCACGACCCAACCCGATGGGCCGTGACTAGTGCCCGTTTTGGACACCCACATACAAACCTGCTAAGTATGACCAACTGAAACTAAGACAATATGGAATTTAATCAAATCAAGCCAACCCCAACGTCATATATATATATAAGAGGACCTGTCTCATAAGGAGTCATAACCATTCAACCATAACAGCATACGCGAGCCGACAAGGCCGCCACTATTCAAAGCATAATAACATACGTATGCCGACAAGGCTGCCACTACACAATACACAATGATGTACGCAGCCGACAAGGCTGCCCCTGTACAAGCGGACATCCCAAACAAACCATGTCCAGACCATTATCCAAAACATATATATACAACCCCATAATATCCACAGACCTCTAAGAGTACATTAGTGAAACTCGACGGGACAGGGCCCCGCCATACCCATAGATGAGCAAAAGACTACACAAAAGTTATGTACCAAAACGACTGGGCTCCGGAACAGTGGAGCTCTCCCAATCAGCAGAGTAGATATCCTAGGCGGGAGGATCACCGAACTGTGCGTCTACACCTGCGGGCATGAAACGCAGCCCCCCGAGGAAAGGGGGGTCAGTACGGACAATGTACTGAGTACGTAAAGCATAAGGTAAAGATGACAGGATACCAATATGGCAAGTCGAAACAAAATATCACTACACATATACCCTTTTGAGTGAAAATCATGCATATATTTAACATTTAAGGTGCCCAGTTTCCCTAGTAAGGGGCTCGGCAAAATAATCATCACATCATCTCCGTCATCATCATCATCATAACCATCCTCATCACCAATCATATATATAATATACATACCGGCCCTCTAGTGAGGAACTCGGTGACATATGCAAGAAACTCCGCACGAACATTACCCGGCCCGGGACTCGGTGAAATGATAATGACTCTATGCACGAGCAGAATATTATGAGCAACCATATGCAATTAAAATCATTTCTTATAACTCAATAGAACAATCAACGTGAACCAGCAAGGAGTATTACCAAAGATTAATGTTTTATCAAGATTATGAACCTTTAATACGGTATGGAAACGTAAAATCTCAATGACTCTAAGAAGCACTACCATAGATATTAGAGATCATCATAGCCTTAGACATAGCCGATATATAGAGGAATAATTGTGGAAGTAAGAATATACGTCACCTAGACGCTCTAGAGGTAAGTATCAAATCTGTCCGTTATTCGCTTATTTTTAAAAGTCATGCCAAACAAAAAAAAGAAGGGACAGTGTTACATACCGTATAATCGAGCCACACGTCCAATATTTACTGCTCAAGCTATTAATCTATAACAAGCAACAATCGTGCCGCAATTAGATAAACATCGTGCTTTACTTTCTTGTAAGCTAGCTAATAATCTAACGAAAATTCGGCAGCACTTCCCCTATTTTCCTTACTTCGTCCCAATCCGACAACAATCCAAATTATCCACAGCAATACCAATAACACATATAACCCAAAGAATCATATTAAACAGCCCCCTCCCCAAAACAGTTCCGTCTCGGCAACCATAGCAGCGAAGCAACGACACACCGAGCGATAACTCGTTTTATAATTCGCAACACATCTACCTTATCGTATTCATCCTTTGGAGTATATACTCATAATCACATTCAACATATACATAATGCCAAAACAGAATTTTCCTGCAGTTTGCTTTAATCAAAACAGCCCAAGCACCAACACGACACCACTAATAATCCGATTATGGTTTCCGTTCATACTTAGCACATTCCATAACTAAAACAAACTTCCTAAGCTACTGGTCACGCCCCCTTCTTAAAATTAATGGATAATTAACAAGGGTATTCTAAAGAATTAACACACCAAATAAGGAGGTTACTAACCAATTATTTGCAGCGCTGCTGGCCAAGAGTGCAGGGTTGGTTTCTCCATTTCCATGGCTGCCTAAGACAAGTGGTGAAGAAGAAGATGATATGCAGCAATGCATTTCACCACTTTATTTAGCATGGAGTGGATTTCTCCACCTCATTTAATAGTATGAAGTGGAGGCAACCCCCTCTACACCTGTCCACTAAGGCCAGCCCACAATCTGATCCCCTTTTAATTTTTGCCTTGAGTGGTGGGGCCCACTGGATTAAATTAATCCTAATCAGCCACCAATTATGAGTGGTGGGGCCCATTGGTAAATCAATCCAAATTAGCCACTAATTAATCCCTCACTTAAAGTTAATGGCACTTACATTAGCCAACTCATACTTAATATCACATTTGGAAATAACATCCTTGCCTAATATTTCTTTACGTCTTCTAGATCACGATGCGCACTACGTATAAAAAAAAATACGAGGCATAACATCCTTCCCCCTTAGGAACATTCGTCCTCGAATGTTAAGTTAGCGTCTTGCAAAAACAAATTCCAGCGAGGTCTCTCTAAAAGTTATACCTATCAACCTGCATTCCGTAACTTACAGATGCCTCACAGCTACATAATCTCATTATCTATCAATATAGTCAAGCTAGAAATTGAATTACCTGCAGGTACGGGGAACAAGTAAGGATACTTATTCTTCATTTCGTCTTCCGCTTCCAAGTCATCTCCTCCCTATTGTTATTTTGCCACAACACTTTGACGAAGCCACATCCTTAGTACGTAACCTTCTAACCTGACGATCAAGTATAGCCACGGGTTTCTCCTCATATGACAACTCCTCTGTTACCTGAATATCATCTACAGGGAATACTCTAGAAGGATCACCAATACATTTACGTAGCATCGATACATGGAAGACTGGATGTACCGCCTCCAAATCAGATGGTAGATCCAACTCATAGGCAACCTTGCCTATCCTACGAACAATCTGATAAGGCCCAATGTATCTCGGACTGAGCTTCCCCTTCCTGCCGAATCTCATCACACCCCTCATGGGTGATACCTTCAAGAATACCCAGTCACCAATCTGAAACTCCAAATCTCGACGCCGATTATCTGCATATGACTTCTGTCGACTCTGGGCTGCTAATAATCTTTCTTGAATAAGCTTCACCTTGTCAACAGCTTGCTGAATCACATCCGGGCCTATTAACTTAGTCTCGCCAACATCAAACCAACCAATAGGTGATCTGCACTTCCTCCCATATAAGGCCTCGTACGGTGCCATCTGGATACTAGAATGGTAGCTATTATTATAGACAAACTCAATGAGCGGAAAGTGGTCATCCCAGCTGCCTTTGAAGTCAATAATACAGGCCCGCAACATATCTTCTAGTGTCTGAATAGTACGCTCAGCCTGCCCATCAGTCTGAGGGTGAAATGCTGTGCTAAGGTTCACCTGTGTCCCCAATCCCTTCTGAAACGATCTCCAAAAGTTGGCTGTAAATTGAGCTCCTCTGTCTGATATAATGGACGTGGGAACCCCATGAAGTCTCACTATCT
Source organism: Solanum corneliomulleri (assembly GCA_027704805.1). Classification (NCBI taxonomy): domain Eukaryota; kingdom Viridiplantae; phylum Streptophyta; class Magnoliopsida; order Solanales; family Solanaceae; genus Solanum; species Solanum corneliomulleri. Next base: position 20,488,913 of record JAKWIY010003060.1, on the reverse strand, counting down.
CCCTGACATATAACCTCGCATAATCTTCGGCCGAATAAGTAGTCCTGACTGGAAGAAAATGGGCCGATTTCGTCAGCCTATCTACAATAACCCATATAGAGTCATACTTCCGTTGAGTGCGAGGTAAGCCTGTAATGAAGTCCATATTAATCATCTCCCATTTCCAAGTCGGGATCTCTATCTCCTGTAATAATCCACCAGGCTTTTGATGTTCGATCTTGACTTGTTGACAATTCGGGCTGAGAGCAACAAACTCCGCTATGTCCCTTTTCATGCCATCCCACCAATATAGCATCTGAGGTCATGATACATTTTTGTTGACCCTGGGTGAATAGAATAACGGGCAGAGTGTGCCTCTCCCATAACCTGCCGTCGTAGCCCCGCAGTATCGGGTACACACAATCTGCCTTCATATCGTAACACTCCGTCAGGTGTAACCTTAAATGGGCTCTTTTCCTTTTGAAGAGTTGCATCTATATACCGTGCCAGAATAGGGTCCTCGTATTCGTGTCTCTTTACCTCATCTGTGATTGAGGACTCAGCAACCTCTCGAATAGAAACTCCACTATCTTCTGAATTAGCCAGACGGACTCCAAGGCTGGATAGCCGCTGAATCTCCCGAACCATATCCCTCCCTTCTGGTTGTACATCTGTCAAGCTACCCATGGACTTACGGCTAAGAGCATCTGCTACAACATTTGCTTTCCTGGATGATATAAAATATCAACATCCTAATGCTTTAGCAACTCTAACCACCGCCTGTGTCGTAAGTTTAGCTCCTTCTGTTTGAAGATATATTGGAGACTCTTATGATCTGTATAGATGTCCAAATTGACACCATATAAAGAATGCCTCCATATCTTCAAGGCATGAACCACGACCGCTAACTCCAGATCATGAGTAGGATAGTTCTTTTCATGCTTCCTAAGCTTTCGGGAGGCATAGGCTATAACTTTGCTATGCTGCATCAATACACATCCTATCCCAACACCCGAAGCATCACAATAAATAACATAGTCGTCTGGTCCCTCCGGAAGAGTTAGGACTGGAGCTGTAGTCAATTTGTCTTTCAATAGTGGAAGCTTCGCTCACAAGCATCTGTCCACTGGAACTTGGCTGCCTTTTGAGTTAGCCTTGTCAAAGGCGCTGAAATTGAGGCAAACTTTTCTACGAATCTCCTGTAATATCCTGCTAACCCCAGAAAGCTGCGTACCTCAGTAGGTGTCGTAGGTGGGCCCAAGTCTTTACTGCCTCAATCTTCTGCGTGTCTACCCGAATACCATCAGCTCCAATAATATGCCCCAAGAATGCCACTGAAGTCAACCAGAACTCGCACTTAGAAAATTTAGCATACAACTTCTGGTGCTGAAGCACCCTAAGTACCGTCCTTAAATGATCTGCATGCTCCTCTTCTGAACGTGAATAGACCAGAATATCGTCTATAAATACAATAACAAACATATCAAGGAATGGTTTAAATACTCGATTCATTAAATCCATGAACACCGCTGGAGCATTAGTCAGCCCAAAAGACAGCACTGTAAACTCATAATGCCCATATCGGGTCCGGAATGCCGTCTTTGGAATATCTGCCTCCCTTACCCGCACCTGATGATAACCTGACCGCAAGTCTATCTTTGAAAAACACTTTGCACCCTGCAACTGGTCAAATAGATCGTCAATCCTTGGGAGGAGATACCTGTTCTTTATTGTTACTTTGTTCAACTGTATATAATCAATGCACATCCGCAGCGACCCATCCTTCTTCCTCACAAACAGTACCGGTGCTCCCCAAGGTGACGTACTAGGCCTGATGAAGCCCTTTTCTAGCAAATCCCTCAATTGCTCTTTCAATTCTTTCAACTCAGCAGGTGCCATTCTATAAGGAGGTATAGATATAGGCTGGGTATCTGGCAGTACATCTATAGTAAACTCTATCTCCCGTTCTGGAGGAAGGCCTGGAAGTTCCTCGGGGAATACATCGGGAAATTCATTAACTACCGGGACTGATTGAAGAGTCGGTGCCTCTGCCTTTATGTCATGCACCCGAATCAGATGGTAAATATAGCCTTTTCTAACCATCTTCCCGGCCTTGAGGTATGAAATGAACTTACCTTTCGGCGATACTGTACTTCCCTTCCACTCTATAATCGGTTCCCCTGGAAATTGAAATCGAACTATCTTTCCTCTGCAATCAACATTAGCATAACAAGCAGCCAACCAATCCATGCCCATGATAATATCAAACTCAATCATATTTAACTCTATTAGATCTGCTACGGTACGACGACTATATATAACTACTGAACAATTCCTATATACTCGCGTAGCTATGACAAAATCTCCTACAGGTGTGGCTACCTCAAATGGTTCTATCAACTCAGACTCTATTCCGATCCTACTAGCAACAAAGGGAGATATATATGATAAGGTGGAACCTGGGTCTATCAATGCATACACACTTCGGGAGAATAGTGATAATATACCTGTGATCACATTAGGTGACGCCTCCTGATCTTGCCTATTAGCCAAAGCATATATACGGTTTGAGGGACCGCTAGAACTGGAATCTCCACCACGTCCTCTACCACGGCCTGCTGGTGCCTGAATACCCTGCCCCGTAGGGCGCATAGCCACAAAAGAAGATGAACCAGCAACGGACCCTGTAGGCTGTGCCATACCACCTGCACTACCTCTAAGGTGACACTCCCTCATAGTATGGCCCTGACGGCCGCAAGAAAAACACGCACCTGTAGCCCAACGACATTCCCCAGGATGGGACTTACCACAACGAGAACACCGAGGCAAAGGTGGCCTCGACTGGCTCAAACCCCGGCCCATCTGTGACCCTGACGCCCTAGAGCTCTGACCAGCTTCCGAATATCCCATACGATCGAACCCCCTACCCATGAAACGTGGGGGTGCACTCTGTGCTGGCTGGGAAGAAAATCTAACATGCTGCTGAGACTGCCGCTTTGAAACTCGTCAGATAACCTGCTGATCTAGCCCTCTTATACTGGCCTCTATTATAATCTCTATCTGGCTGACGTCCCCGGTGCCGATCCTCTACCCCCTGTGCATATGCCTGCACCCGAGCAATGTCCATACCTGGCTGAAGAGTCACTGCCATACAACCGTCAATCAGATAACGATCCAATCCGATCACATAACGATGTACCCTGTCTCCATATCAGCCACAATAGTAGGCGCATGCCTTGCCAATGAATCAAACTCGAGGCTATACTCTCGAACGCTCCTGCCATTTTGCTTCAAACGCAAGAATCTATCGACTCTAGCTCGCTTCATCTCTGGAGGCAGGAAGTGGCCCTGGAAAGCCTCCACAAATTCATCCCATACCGCTGGAGGAGCACCCTCACCCCTAGATAACTCCCAAGACTCATACCAATTAATAGCTACATCCCGCAAACGATACGTAGCCAACTCAACAGACTCGGTCTCCGAAGCCTTGATTATCCTCAATGTACGCTGCATCTGACGAATAAACTCTTACGGATCATCCTGGGGCCTTGACCCAAAGAACTCTGGAGGATTACAACTTAAGAAGTCACGAGCCCTTAAGCTATCAGATCTGTCCGCATGATCAACTCCTAGTCCATGCCTGCGAGCCTGATCTGCAACTAATCTAGTCAGCAATTGAACCGCATCTCTCATGGCCCTATCCTCCGCCCCTGACTGAGGAGCTGGAGGTTCAGATGTTGGGGCCTCGGGGGCTGGTGGTGTCCCCCGAACTGGAGCTGCTGCTGCTCTAAGCTCTTCTGACTGGGGTGGGGGTGTAGCAGAGCTCTCCGACTGGAGCATCATACCAGGCATAGACTGGGCACGGGCCCTAGTAACTCTCGGGTCTGACTAGTACCTTCTGCTACCGATTTTCCCTTCTGGGCGGCTGTCGCTTTCTTTGGAGGCATAGCTGAAAACACACGGATTCGTTAGAGAGGGATTATCCTGTTAATATAGCTCTATCGCACGATCTAGAATAAGAAGAAAGAATGACATCCTAAATGTCCTGTAGCTTCCTGTTTATAGATGTGGTGCACAACACACCGATAAACAAGACTCTACTAGACGGTCTGTAGACACTTCCAAGGAAGAACCACTCTGATACCACTCTTTGTCACGACCCAACCCGATGGGCGTGACTAGTGCCCGTTTTGGACACCACATACAAACCTGCTAAGTATAACAACTGAAACTAAGACAATATGGAATTTAATCAAATCAACCAACCCCAACGTCATATATATATATAGAGGACCTGTCTCATAAGGAGTCATAACCATTCAACCATAACAGCATACGCGAGCCGACAAGGCCGCCACTATTCAAAGCATAATAACATACGTATGCCGACAAGGCTGCCACTACACAATACACAATGATGTACGCAGCCGACAAGGCTGCCCCTGTACAAGCGGACATCCCAAACAAACCATGTCCAGACCATTATCCAAAACATATATATACAACCCACATAATATCCACAGACCTCTAAGAGTACATTAGTGAAACTCGACGGGACAGGGCCCCGCCATACCCATAGATGAGCAAAAGACTACACAAAAGTTATGTACCAAAACGACTGGGCTCCGGAACAGTGGAGCTCTCCCAATCAGCAGAGTAGATATCCTAGGCGGGAGGATCACCGAACTGTGCGTCTACACCTGCGGGCATGAAACGCAGCCCCCCGAGGAAAGGGGGGTCAGTACGGACAATGTACTGAGTAGGTAAAGCATAAGGTAAAGATGACAGGATACCAATATGGCAAGTCGAAACAAAATATCACTACACATATACCCTTTTGAGTGAAAATCATGCATATATTTAACATTTAAGGTGCCCAGTTCCCTAGTAAGGGGCTCGGCAAAATAATCATCACATCATCTCCGTCATCATCATCATCATAACCATCCTCATCACCAATCATATATATAATATACATACCCGACCCTCTAGTGAGGAACTCGGTGACATATGCAAGAAACTCCGCACGAACATTACCCGGCCCGGGACTCGGTGAAATGATAAATGACTCTATGCACGAGCAGAATATTATGAGCAACCATATGCAATTAAAATCATTTCTTATAACTCAATAGAACAATCAACGTGAACCAGCAAGGAGTATTACCAAAGATTAATGTTTTATCAAGATTATGAACTTTAATACGGTATGGAAACGTAAAATCTCAATGACTCTAAGAAGCACTACCATAGATATTAGAGATCATCATAGCCTTAGACATAGCCGATATATAGAGGAATAATTGTGGAAGTAAGAATATACATCACCTAGATGCTCTAGAGGTAAGTATCAAGTCCGTTTTCGCTTATTTTTAAAAGTCATGCAAAACAAGAAAGAGGAAGGGACCAGCGCATAACAAAGTATAAGAGAGGCACCCACATTTAGCTCAAGCTATTAATCTATAAACGCAACTAATCGTGCCGCAATTAGATAAACATCGTGCTTTACTTTCTTGTAAGCTAGCTAATAATCTAACGAAATTCGCGCAGCACTCCCCTATTTTCCTTACTTCGTCCCAATCCGACAACAATCCAAATTATCCACAGCAATACCAATACACATATAACCCAAAGAATCATAATTAAACAGCCCCCTCCCCCAAACAGTTCCGTCTCGGCAACATAGCAGCGCACAGCAACGACACACACACGAGCGATAACTCGTTTTATAATTCGCAACACATACTACCTTATCGTATTCATCCTTTGGAGTATATACTCATAATCACATTCAACATATACATAATGCCAAAACAGAATTTTCCTGCAGTTTGCTTTAATCAAAACAGCCCAAGCACCAACACAGACACACACTAATAATCCGATTATGGTTTCCGTTCATACTTAGCACATTCCCAAACTAAAACAAACTTCCTAAGCTACTGGTCACGCCCCCTTCTTAAAATTAATGGATAATTAACAAGGGTATTCTAAAGAATTAACACACCAAATAAGGAGGTTACTAACCAATTTATTTGCAGCTGCTGGCCAATTGAGGGTTGCAGGTTGGTTTCTCCATTTCCATGGCTGCCTAAGACAAGTGGTGAAGAAGAAATGATATGCAGCAATGCATTTCACCACTTTATTTAGCATGGAGTGAATTTCTCCACCTCATTTAATAGTATGAAGTGGAGGCAGCCCCCCTCTACACCTGTCCACTAAGGCCAGCCCACAATCTGATCCCCTTTTAATTTTTGCCTTGAGTGGTGGGGCCCACTAGATTAAATTAATCCTAATCAGCCACCAATTATGAGTGGTGGGGCCCATTGGATTAAATCAATCCAAATTAGCCACTAATTAATCCCTCACTTAAAGTTAATGGCACTTACATTAGCCAACTCATACTTAATATCACATTTGGAAATAACATCCTTGCCTAATATTTCTTTACGTCTTCTAGATCACGATGCGCACTACGTATAAAAAAAAATACGAGGCATAACAATTATGTGGTACAAGACTTATACATTTTGTATGTATGCCAAGATCTCTATTCAGATCTATGTTGGCATCATTATTTTTTATCATTAAATTCGCGTATGACTTATGTATCAATACAGAATTTGGGTAAGGGAACCCGGTTTGGAATCCCTTGGACAACACTTATATTTTTCATTTATTTTATTTTGGTCCACACTGCTTGGGGACCCAAGATCAAGCCCCAACGCCTTCATTTTCTCTTAATTTTTCTTCTTTAAATTTTCTCCTTCTTAGCCGAGAGGTTGTGGGATCGAACCCCCACAACCTCATATATTTTAATTTCTTTTTCCATGACTTTTTTGAGTTGACCATGAGGTTGTGGGATCGAACCTCCACAACCTTACTTTATTTTTCTTTTAATTTTCCTTTTCCGCCTAGAGGTTGTGAATTTGATTCTCACGCTTCACACTTATTTTCTTTTCCTTTTTCATTATGCTTGACTGATAGGTTGTTGGTTTGAATCCCACTCCTCTCATTATTTATTTTCATACATTATTTTCCATCCAAGAGCACGGTTCGATCCCCCTTTACTACATTGTTTTTCACTTCTTTATTTTTAAAACTTTTAACGTGGTGAGGTCACGGGTTCGACCCTCAGTGACCTCACTTGTTTTTCTTCACTTTGCATGACATTTTAAATAATTTAAATTGTCTGAAATTTATCAACAAGGTGCGTGAAATTTGAGTTACATTTTAAGCTTCTTTTCCATTCCATTACACATTAGTTCTTAAGGGAAGTTCATAGTGCATTTAGAACGTTTTAGGTGCATTTTTCATGGATTCGTTTATTCAAGAGATTATAACTCAAATCAGCAACATTTCATCTTATATGAACATCACGATTTACATAAACATGTGTACATGAAATACAAAGAACTAACTATCCATTACAATTTCTAATCTGTGACCAATAGCCACGGCAACACACCCAAATGCACGTAGTTACATTTTCGGAAAACATCAACCTAAGTTACATAATTCCGAACAGACATACAAACAAATAAGAACCATGAAAACACATTTTATCCCTAATTTTCTACCAGCAAACATGACCAACGTATGATTCAATGGGAGCCAGTGACAGGGACATGTAACGGGGAAACAACCCTAGTTTTCAGACGGAGTATACTGAACCTTAAGGGGTCACTTGGGAAAGTGACCAAGAGAGAAGAGAACCCATACCTTTTCAGCCTAGACAACCAGCCACAATCACTCGTCCTAACCAACGCCCAAATCTCTCTTCCGAGCCTTGATTCTTTTTCACAAGTGAAGTTCTTTACGTGTAATGCTTAGGCGTACGAATTTTTCTTTTTGTTTTTGATGGATGCAGCGCAGAAAATGTTTAGAACCGTAGGTTTATTTTATTTTTCTGTTTTTGAATGGTAAAGTAAAGCTGAAAAACATTTTACAATTAAGAGTGGGCATGAAGCACACTCCTACTGGGATTCATGCGCCCGTTTTTTGGGAATTTTGTTAACTTATTTAACACAATTAAAATGATAAAATAGGATTATAAAATATATGTTAAGTTATTATATTGACCCTCCTTATTTTTATTAATTTTAATCAATTAATTTGAGCCTCATTATGCCTCGAACTCGGCTCGAACCCGAGTATGGAGGTAAGGTCAATCTCGGGTTTTACCAACGAGATTTGACTTATCTTGACTAATTAATAACTTTATTTAATTTATTAAATATCAGGATAGGGTAATTTCTATACTATCCCTAGCCCCATAATTACCTTTATACCCCTAAAACCCTTAAAACCTAGGACTAACTCTCTAAGTCTAGTTAAGACTCATCCGGGTGAATCATAGTATTTGGGTACACTACATGGCAGGACCCAACCTTTCCTAGCTCAACTAAATCCCCAAGTTAGTTAGCTTGGATATCGCAAGGGTTCCGAGGTCTGCTTCTACGTGCATCAATCTGTGTGAACCCGGTCTAATCGTAGGCATTATAGACACATTAAGCATTACTTAGAATATCCATTTTTAGGGTTGTTACACTAATATCTTCTAATCTTGCTGTAATGTTTATAAATGCTAGTGTAGTTTTCTATGGTCTATTGAATGACGTAAGAATTGTATTGAATTAATGTATACGCTGTCCTAGATTGATAAAATCTATATCAAATTGACTTAGATTCATCGAGTATTGTGATTTATTTATTGAATTGATAATCATGGACATGGGTAAGGACCTATTTTATTGTAATGGATGATTTAACTATGGATTCAAGTGGTGAGAATTGATTGGTGGTACGATGTTCTAATTGTAAGACCTCGAAAATAATTTAGGTTAAATAGAACCTAACATGTTAGTGATGGTGGTCTAAGGTCCTAATGTGGTATATAATATAGTTTAGAGGAAGTAGCTAAGAGTTTAGGTTCATTGGAAGTCAAACGTCAAAGGACGACTAAGATGTTCAAAAACTAAGTCACCTATGTGCCTCGTATGTAGTTCTATATGTTTATGTGTAATTCATGAAGTTCCAAAGATATGCCTTGAAAAGACCTTGTGTGTCTAGGAATGTTTCATCGAGTTTTACATGTTTGTTTTGGATGAAATTCATGTTACAGGTGTTAACATCGTATACGTTTAAGTTTGGATTTGAAACGTCCGGGCAAACATCCCCAAGGACCATATAAGGGTCCTTGAAGAAGGTTCCAAACATAGTGTAAAGACTGTCCGAGGCAGGCCCCAAATAACGGAGTCATCGATGACTCATGGGACAATCGACGCCCTATAGATGGGTGTCGTCAATGGGGTCTTAATTTTTGTTGAGAAGGGGACCTTGACAAGTCTCAGACCCAACCAATCGTAGGAAAGGGTTGTCTGTTTGTGGACAAACGCTCCGTCGACTCTCTTTCGTCTATGAAGCCAAGTCCCTGCGCCGGTCACTGTTAAGTAAAGGGTGATGTTGTAATTTCACCGCACTTCAAAATAGATGTATTGGCGGTTTATTAAGGGTCTTTTGGGTATTTTAAGCATGTATATAAGTGTTTAACACTTATCAAGACCCCAAAATCCCTTAAGAAATCCCAAAGACTCCGTTGAAGTCCAAATCAAGGAAGATATTGGTGGTGACATTTTGAGCGGAAATTCTTAATAAAAGTGAATAATTAGGTTCATTGAGGTATGAATTTTCATCCTTTAAACTTGTTTCATCAAGGAGCCCAACTTTCAAAGATGTTTTCATATTTTTCAAAAGGTGAATTGTCCAATTTCATGATTCTACCATGGGTTCTTGCATTAATGGGTTTCAAACGTCTATTATGGACTATATTGATGTTGTATTGATGATTTTAACCTAATTTACCTATGAAACCATCTAATTGATAAATGTAAGATTTCGACCATATTATGGGTTAATTGATATTGGCTTAATCTGTAGTTCCTTATGGGCTTTCTACTGATGTAAGGATTGTGTTCAATTGTTATGAAATTGTTATTGGATTGTTGAATGTACATTGAATTGTGATAGATTTCATTGGTTTCTGTAATTATGCATTGAATTGGTGTTCATGGCTATGGGTAAGGGCATTATGATGTTGATTTGGGTGATTTGGTATTGGCTTGAAGTGTTGATGATGAAGTGGTGGTACACTTACCTATTTTTTCTTATTCAATGTCAATTATAAATTAATTAAGTCATGATAGGTTTGGTCCACCTTTGGTGGCGGTGTTATGTGAATTGATGTGATCTTGTCGATGTTACTTTCTAGTATATTGATGATCATGTCCTTGTTGGCACTACTTGAACTTATATGGCTATTTGTGTAGTTTATTCAGTGATGTATAATCAGATATATCTATATGTGAATGTCTATGTTAGACTATTGATAATATTTAGATAATCATGTTATGCTTTGACTATGTGTTAAGAGTGTAGTCTTAGAGTTGATACATGGTTGTTCCTAGAGTGGTTAGATGAGCCTAAAATGGTTAACTTGATGATGTTAAGGTAATGAATATGTTAACTTAATAAGGTTAAGGGTCATTCCTAACTGTCTAATGAAAGATAGGTTATATGTGTTAAATGGAAATATGTTGTGTCTTGTTGAGGTAAACTTGTGTCCCTTACTTGATGCTTATGTGAATATGTGATGTCTTGTACTAGGAACCTAAAAGGGTCTTAGTCTTGAATAAATGAATATAGGTGAGACCTTTAATGATAACTGGGTCATTTATGTGCAAACTTGAACCAAGTGGTAAGGTTATAAATTGTGAAGTAGTTAGCCGTAATGATATCCATCATGCCATGAGTGATGGACTTGAACAAGGAGATCGTTCAAGAAAAAGTTGAAGTATGTCCTTACTTGATTCGATGGCATATATGTCCTTTTATGTTTATTTTATAAAGTTTGTAATAGAGTTAGTAATATACTTTAAATTTGTATGAGCCATGACCCAGGTATTTTCGTGTCTTAAGATGATGATTCGAGACTTAGTGTTTTCCTATTTCCATATATGAAAGAGTTTATGACTTCTACATTATTTTATGAAAAGTTTTAATTCCGCACTACTTTTCGTTATTTATATGCCATGAATGATATGATAAGCTTGTTTAAGATCTCTGAGAGGTTGTATACGCCGGTCCCAATCCAATATTGCACCGTATCTTCTTGGTTGAGGTTTCGGGATGTGACAAGCTTTGGTATCAGAGAAGTTAATGAAAGTAGTCTTAGGTATCAAAAAGTCTCGAAAAGTCACATCTAGTAGATTCTTGACAGTTGGTGTGAGTCGCAACACATCTATGGACGAGAGGCTATAGGACAATAGTGTTTGCCTTAATTTCTACTTCTATGTCATGTGGTATAATTATGTTATGAGTATCCTTCTAAATGTATTTTCTTTGTGCTTCTAGGAGGTGAATACTAGGAAGATGGTCGCTAGAAGGATGGAAGAGGGAAGGATTGATGAGGAAATTCTCATTATTTTGAGCTAGTTGAGCAAGTGCTTCATGATATTCAATGTGTCCAAGGTGATCAAGTGTCTCCCTCAAGGTTATCATACCCCTAATGTGGGAGGAGGTAATGAGGTGCCGGAGTTGACTAATCGGGAGATTAGGGAGGCTTTTCTTGCTTTAGCCTAAGGTGTAACTACTCAAGTTAACTTGAACATGGTGCCTAGAATTTTGGAGAGAACTACTCCATCTAGGTTGAGAGTCTTAGTGAGGGAAGAAGGCTCTATGGATATTAGATAGACACATGATGTATGCACAATCATTTGAAGTGTATAATCTTAGGAGGATGTCAAGTACGTTGAAAAGGATTGTTACTAGTGACCAAGTGTAACCTAAAATCAAAGAAGAGGGTTCACACTCAAGAAAAATCTAGGAGTGCTAAGGTGAAGTTTGAGAAAGGAGGTAGTTCTTACAATGGCAAACCTACATGTGCCACTTGTGATAAGAAACATTTTGGTGAGTGTCTAGCGGGTACAGGGATTTGTTTTTGATGTGGAAAAGATGGGCACAAAGTGAGAGATTGTCCAAACATTGCTTCTAGGAATGAGGTTAAAAAAGTTGCTCCTAGTTCTCTAAGAGAAGATGCTCCAACTAAGAGTTATTTCATGCACTCCAGACTAGAGGTGAGAAGCTGGATAAGAGTGATGATTACATTGGTAAGTCCTTATTTTTGTTGTTATAGTATGAGTTCCTTCTAAGTGGGGGAGTATGGGTAGAATTGTGCTAAAAGTGTTGGATGTGCATGACGTTTTGGAGTTTTGTTGAAATTGAATTTCATTAAATTCTTGCATTGTGTATTTTATTGAGTTATTAGCATGTTTTAAAAGGTGTTTATATGATGTTAACTTTCATTTGATCATGTCTATATCATGAATTGCTTAAGATTGCATTTTTGAAAAATTTGCCTAAAATCAGTGTTCATTGATCCACTATAGTATTTTTGAAAAATGACTATTTGATTCGTTGGTCTAAAAAGTTGTTATGTGGTTAGAACTGATATGTTTAAGTACAAAAATGCATATAAAATGAGATTTTGTTGTTTTGAATGAAGTATATGAGTTTTATAGTATAATAAGTTATAGAATTGAACTCTAGTTTCTAGTTGTGTTGTGAAGCTCTTGTATTTGTGAAATTGATGTTTTATCCTGGATTGTGAATTGTATGATTTGGTTATGCGCTGCTAAGTTGAACCTCTAATCTTGGAAGTGTTCGGAGAATGGCAAGTGTCATTTGAGGACGAATGTTGTCCAAGTGGTGGAGATTGTAAGACCTCAAAAATGATTTAGGTTAACTAGATCCTAACATGTTAATAATGGTGGTATAAGGTCCTAATGTGGTCTATTATATGTGTTATAGGTAGTATCTAAGTGTTAAGGTACATTGGAAGTCAAACATCAAAGGACGACTAAGTCGTTCGACGACTAAGTCACCTATGTGCCTCAGATGTAGTTCTATGTGCTTATGTGTGATTCATGAGGCTGTAAGGTCTTAAAATGTGCTTAAATGGGGTAAAGATTCAGTGTGTCAAGTATTGTGAAGTTTGGAGGTCAAACATCGTTCATGAAGTTAGAAAGATATCCCTCGAAATGACCTTGTGTGTATAGGCATGTTTCATCGAGTTTTACATGTTCGTTTTCGATGAAATTCATGTGATAGGTCTTAAACTCATATACCTTCAAGTTTGGGTTGGAAACGTCCGGGAAAACATCCCCAAGGACCATTTAGGGTACCTTTAGAAAGGACCCACACTTAGTGTAAAAACTATCTAAGGCAGGCCTCAACGATGGAGGCATCGACGGCTGTGGGCCAATTAACGCCCCATTGATGGGTGTCGTCGGTGGGAACTTAGTTTTGGTTTATAAGGGGACATTTACAAGTATCTGACCCAGCCAACGGAAGGAAATGATTGTTTGTTTATGGATAAACGGTCCGTGGACTGCCTTCCGTTTGTGAAGCCAAGTCCCAGCGGAGGTCACTGTTAAGTGAGGGATGATGTTGTAATTTAAAGCATGTATATAAGTGTTTAACACTTAGAAGATTTTATTCTTCAAAAATCAAAATCCCAAAATCCCTTAAGAAATCCCAAAGACTCCATTGAAGTCCAAATCAAGGAAGAGATTGGTGGTGACATTTTGAGTGGAAATTCTTAATAAAATTGAATAATTGGGTTCATTGAGGTATGAATTTTCATCCTTTACACTCGTTTCATCAAGGAGCCCAACTTTCAAAGATGTTTTCAAAGTTTCAAAAGGTGAATTGTCCAATTTCATGATTATACCATGGGTTATTGCATTAATGGTTTTCAAACGTCTACTATGGATTATATCGATGTTTTATTGATGATTTTAACTTAAATTACCTGTGAACCAATGTAATTGATGAATGTAAGATTTTGACTAAATTATGGGTTACTTGATGTTGTCTAACGTTGATGAATTCATGTGTAGTTTCTTATGGGCTTTCTATTGATGTAAGGATTGTATTAAATTGTTACAAATTGGTATTGGATTGTTGAGTCTATATTTAATTGGGTTAGATTCCATTGATTTCTATAATTGTGCATTGTATTGGTGTTCATGGCCATGGGTAAGGGCCTTATGATGTTCAATTAGGTGATTTGGTATTGGCTTGAAGTATTGATGATGAAGTGGGGGTAGTCTCCCTATTTCTTCATATTCAATTTTAATTATACTTCAATTATAATATTATTAGTTTGGTCCACCTTTGGTGGCGGTGCTATGCGAATTGATGTGGCCTTGTTGGCATTACTTTCTAGTATATTGGTAATCATGGCCTTGTCAGAACTACCTAAACTTATATGGCTATTTGTGTAGTTTATTCATTGATGTATAATCATATCTATCTATATGTGAAGGTATGTGTTAGACTATTGATACTATTTTGATAATCATGTCATGCTTTGACTATGTGTGAAGAGTGTAGCCTTAAAGTTGATACATGGTTTTTGCTAAAGTGGTTAAATGAACTTAAAATGGTTAAGTTGATGATGTTAAGGTAATGAATATGTTCACTTAATAAGGTTAATGGTCATTCCTAAGTGTCTAAATAAAGATAGGATATATTTTTTAAATGGATGTATGTTGTGTCTTGTTTAGGTAGACTTGTGTCCCTTACTTGATGCTTATGTGATTATGTGATGTCTTGTCTTAGGAACCTAAAAGGCTCTTAGTCTTGAATAAATAAATATAGGTGAGACCTTTAATGATAAGAGGGTCATTTATGTGCAACCTTGAACCGAGTGGTAAGGTTATAAATTGTGAAGTAGTTAGCCGTAATGATATCCATCATGCCATGAGTGATGGACTTAAGGTTGATTGGTTGGAACGACATGATATCATACCTTAGGAAAGTCCTGATGTGATTTTTGTCCCCATACTGAGATGGCACTAGTGGATTTTGCTTTTGTAGGGTAAATGTAATTGGGTCATGATTTAGATATCAGATCCATTTGTATGAACCTTAATGTAAATTTATCTATGAGAACTAAGTCTAGAACCGAGTGAGTATGGCTAAGGGAAGTAGTTCTAGTTAAGTATGATACTAGAATACAATGTATGCCCTTCATATTCCTTAACAGTGTTCCTACATGGGATCTTTATGTTATACTATTAGCAAGTAGAACACCTCATCGAAGTACGATAGAACTTCGGATTCCATGCTTTGCAACCATGGTCTATATCGGTTATTGCATATTCTCATCTTATGGGCTACCTATTTGCATTAGAGAAGTTCTATGATGTTTAGGTTGTGGTTTGGGACGCTGCTTAGACATTACACAATAGGCTTTGAACACGTTAATAAGAGTCCCCAGTTCTTGTCTAAGATAATTATTTGAATGTCCTTTCTGTGATGTATGTCTGTTAAATGAACTAATGAACAAATGACTTAATGATAATGAGCATGTAAAGAAATAAGTACCTTATCTAAAGTGATTTAAGGAATCCTGTGAAGAGGGCATAAAGGAAGATCTCTTCATGTCTTATCTTCAAAGTCTTGAGAATGACTCTAGTTAGGGAAGTTTCTTGATATGTTTGACGTGATCTAAACCTAGGAAGTCTTAATTATTATTAAAGTAGCCTTTAAATTAATGTATGGGCATTTTCTTAGGAAGTTAATGTATGGGCATTTTCTTAGGAAGCCTTGAAATTGAGTAAGTCTTTTTATAGCCATGGTTGTTGGGGAGATTGTTATATCTTGTATGTCTTGTATGTTGATGTATTATATGTGTGTATGTGTCTCATTATGAGCAATTTTGAGGATCGTTTAGACACATCTAGAGAGGGTGTATGAGCGGTCTCTCTTTGTGTGACTTAAGTGAATCTTAGGATGACTTTACTGAGAGAATTACATGCTAGAAAGTGTTCGAAAGGGAAGGAGAGCACTTCATTCTGACAGTGAATGGACATGACTGTACAATGAAGTGAACTCACTGTTATGTGAATTCAAAAATAATGTTTTTGGTTTAAGTGTTTTTCTTATGTGATTCTAAGTTGCTAAATGTTATTCTTATGACGAATTAATGATGTTTTAAAGAAAAAATGCATATTTCCTATAAAGTCCTTTTCATGGTTTTTATGCATAATGTCTTACATAGAACATGTGGTTGTACTAATTCAATGCTGGGTAGGTGAAGAGCTTTGGGGAAGAAGACTTGGACAAGGAGATCGTTCAAGAAGAAATTGAAGTATGTCCTCACTTGATTTGTGGGCATATATGTCATTTTATATTTATTTTATAAAGTTTTTAATAGACTATAGTAGTATGTTTTAAATTAGTATGGGTTGTGACCCAAGTATTGTCGTTTCTTAAGATGATGATTCGAGTCTTACTGGTTTTCCTATTTCCATATATGAAAGAGTTTATAAATTCTATATTATTTAACGAAAAGTTTTAATTCTCCACTACTTTTTGTTATGTATATGTGATGAATGATATGATTGGCTTGCATAAGACCTCTGAGAGGTCGAATACGCCGAACACAATCCAAGATTGCACCCTATAATCTAGGCTGTGGTTTTGGGATATGAAAAGCTTTGGTATCAGAGCATAAGTTAATGAAATTACTCGTAGGTATCAAAATTTCTTGAAAAGTCACGTATAGTAGAGTCTTGACCATTCGTGTGAGTCGCGACACATCTATGGGCGAGAGGCTATAGGACTATAGTGCTTCCCTTCATTTATACTCCTATGGCATGCGGTAGAGTTATGTTATGAGTATCCTTCTAAATGTATTTGTGCTTCTACGAGATGAATACTAGGAGGATGGCTGCTACAAGGATTGAAGAGAGAAAAGTTGATGAGAAAGTTCCTCCTCATTTTGACAAAGTTGAGCAAGTGCTTCATGATGGGCAAGGTGTCCAAGGTGCTCAAGGTGATCATGCCCCTTATGTGGTAGGAGGTAATAAGGTGCCAGAGTTGACTAATCGAGATATTAGAGAGGATTTGCTTGCTTTAACCCGAGCCGTAACTACTCAAGTTAACTTGAACATGGTGCTTAGGATTGTGGAGAGCACTATGTCATCTAGGTTGAGAGACTTAGTGAGGGAAGAATGGTATACAACTATGCTACATTATGATATGACGTTTGCTTGACACATGATTTATGCACAATTATTTGAAGAGTCTAATCTTAGGAGGATGTCAAGTAACTTCAAAAGGTTTGTTGCTAGTGACAAAGTGCAACCTAAATCTAAGAAGAGGGTTCACACTCAAGAAGAATCTAGGAGTTCTAAGGTGAATTTTGAGAAAAGAGGTAGTTCTTACAATGGCAAACCTACATGTGCCACTTGTGGTAAGAAATATTTTAGTGAGTGTCTAGCGGGTACCAGGATTTGCTTTTTATGTGGAAACGATGGTCAAAAAGTGAGAGATTGTCCAAACAATTGCTTCTAGGAAGAATGGTAAGAAAGTTTCTCCTAGTGCTCCAAGGAAATATGCTCCAACTAAGAGGCGTTTCTATGCACTCTAGACTAGCGGTGAGAATCCGGATGAGAGTGATGATTACATTGGTAAGTTCTGGTTTCTCTTTTTATAGTATGAGTTCCTCTTAAGTGGGGGAATATGGCTATAATTGTGCTAGAAGTGTTGCATGCGCAAGATGTTTAGGAGTTTGGATGAAATTGAATTTCATTAACTTTTTGCATTGTGTGTGTTATTGAGTTATGAGCATGTTGTAAAAGGTGTTTATATGATTTTACCTTTCATTTGAGAATGTCTATATCATGAATTGCTTATGATTGCAATCACGACTGGAAGCTAGACCCCAGACGAGACCGGCGTCATTAATCTCTTAGAGGTGCAGACAAGCCTACATACGTCATTCTTACTTCATCTAGGTTAATTTTAGCAGAAAATTTGAACTTTTGTTTTTTTATTTCATGCTTAACATTTTAAACTTAACATGTAGGCGTTCACAAATCAACCATCTAATATAGAGATAGTCAAATGAAAGAAACAATTCATAATTGCATTAAACGTATTCTTGCTAAAACGACATCAATACAAAGTCTGAAATGAAATTGGAAAGAAAAGTAGTGGAATATTCTCCACTAGCTAAAACCTATATATAATCTAGATAATAACGGTAAACATCCTTGAAAGCATGAGGGCCTACTAAGTCCGAATGAAAGTTCCACGTCCGGATAGCTGCAACGTCAACCTGTTCCTGCACCTAAAATATAAAGTTGTATGGGATTTTTACACACTTGTACTATGTATGGGTATATGCAAGCATACACCAAGGACATGCATGAGTAAGAATAGCTCTATCCTAACAACATTATTATGGAAAGTGAAGTCAGTGGACTTGCCAAATTGGGATTAGGAAAGTTAATGAGCACTAACTTTCCAAATTTTGATTAGGGAACTGAGTTAGCTTTTGAAATTTGGATTAGGAAAGTCATGCAATGAGAGTAACATGCATCATCATAATTATTATATTGCACACAACACATAACATCTTGCACGTAGCAGATAACATATTTCATATCGTTCGTTCATATGCCATGTGACCTTGGAATCATGGACTTGACATCAAGACTTCCCAAAATGAGGGCTCAACATATGTGACCTCAACTAGGGAGCCTTCTTTAGCAAACACGGACTCTGCTTCATTCACTCATACATACTTCATTTCATCTCTTTCATAGGCTAGTGTAAACACCAACTATACCTAGGATGTTGTTTAAGACTTTCATCGGGTTGGCTGTGCAAGGATAAAAAATGACCTAGTGTCATTAATTAAGTCTATCTCACCTCTTGATCATCCTATCCTAATACCTTTAGTATCATTCATTTCATTATGTGCATCATTAGAGGCTGGCCTTATTCATTCATTGGAAACTTTAACTTTAACCGACATATATCATGTGAGCATCATGAAACCTAGTGTCTCCCCCACACTGAAAAGTGGTGGAATCAGAGTCCAAGTTACCCCAAAAGATGGTAGCGTACATGGGAATTGAACCCCGCTAGATCGCAAAATTGACAGTATAGTTCCAAAGACTAGGAGATACAAGGAGACCCATACCCGACATGCCAGACAGTCTCATCTCATGATAGTTAAGTGAACCTTCGTCCTTCCTGAAAGAAGGCATCACCGCTCATAGCTAGTCTATCAGGGCTCAGTATATAGTTCCTTTACATTAAACTCATACGTCATGAAAGTTGACTTCTAGTATGAGGACATAATAGCTCAATAGATGATTTCTCATCTCATCATTCGTATTAAGTGAATATTGATATCAATACTTTCATTAGAGTGTTCACAGAGACCGGTCTCTTCATTAACTTTACACTGTCATAAGTGAGTACGTTTTGGTAACATTTACTTAGGCTTAATTGAGATTACTCTCATCTTTTACATTATCCTCATATAATGTTGTCACCACATTCATTAACATTAGCACATTTGCTGTTCATAATTACTCACCCTTTTTTACGTGAATGTTGATTTAATCATATGCCAATGCACTTGGCCATTTAGTGTGTTTAATACTCTTACTTAATTCTTCTATGGTTTCATCATTTCATTGTTCATTTCATCATTTCATTGTTCTTTTTATCATTTCATCATTTCATTACATACATCTTAGGTTCACTTATTTTTAAATGTATGCTAGACATATGGGTCTATTCATACAATCCATGAGTCTTCATTCATAGTTCGTTTAAGTTATTCATATGTTCCTAAAATTATGTGGTACAAGACTTATGCATCTTGTATGTATGCCAAATCTCGATTTCAATCTAAGCAGACAACATTACTCTTGAATATTAATTCACGTATGACTTATGTATCGATACGGGATTTCGACAAGGGAACCCTGTTTCGAATCCCTTGGACAACACTTACATTTTATTATTCATTTTTATTTGATCCATGCGGCTTGGGGACCCAAGATCGAGCCCCAAAATCTTCATTTTATTTTTCCTTTAATTGTTCTCTTCATTTTTCGCTCAAAGGGACTGAAAAGATGTGGGATCAAACCCTAACAACCTTATTTACTTTGAGTCTCCAATTCTTTTAATTTCTCTCCTTTGGTCGAGGGGGTGTGGGTTCGAACCACCCACAGCCCCACTTTAATTTCTTCTCAGTAATTTCACTTGGTTATGCCTAGTTATCGTGGGTTCGATTCCCACGTGCCTCACCCTTTATTTTTCTTTTAATTTTCTTAAGTTGACTGAGAAGTGTTGGGTTCGAACCCCACTCCTCTCATTTCTTATTTTCATAATTCATTTTCCAGCAAGGTCATGGGTTTGAATCCCACATGTCACATTCCCTTTTTCTTATCTTATTTCATTGATTTTTAACATGGGGAGGTCATGGATTCAGTCCCCATTGATATCACATATTTTAATTCATTTTTTCATAGCATCAAAATCCCCTTAGTTTGGCCGAAATTCATTAACAAGATGCTGGAAATTTTCGCAGCCTATTTTCTCACTTCTTTAACATTAAATCTTTAGACGTTTTAAGTAGTTTTTAGTGAGTTCTTTAGATCCATTTTCAAGATATCATTCGATAAAGAATTGCACTCAAATCAGCATCTTTACATCACTTATGAATATCACATTTTACATAAACATGTGTACATGAAATACAAAGAAGTAACATCACATTTTAGAGCCTTAAACCAAGGCACATAATTATGGTTAACATTGCACACACGTATACATAGTTTCGGATCACATAGGCGATCCTTCATACGATTTCATACACACATACAAGAACATATTCATTCACGAAAAAACAACAACACGCCTAATATCTACCATCAAACATATCCAACCTACGAATCATTGGGAGGTAGTGACAGGGACATGCAACGAGGAACAACCGTAGTTTTCGGATTGAATATACCGAACCATAGGGTTCTCTTGCGAAAGGAACCAAGAGAGAAGAGAACCCATAACTTTTTGACATTCAAACCTCGAGTCTATGCCCAAGAAGTTTTCCAAACACACGTCCAACACCAAAAGTGCAACACCCCACTCAACGGAAAACCTTTTCTTTGCCTACGTGATTGATTAACGTTTATTTTTCTCATATTTTTGTGTGAGTTCTTCAAGTGTGAAGAACCTTGGTAAAAAAAATTTCTTGAATGTTATTTGGAAGAGAGAAACGTGAATGTAGAAGAGAGATTGAACGTGAAAGTGGGATAGGCGTGAGAGTGAGAGTTATTTTAGGCTTAGGAGTCTATTTTAGGACTTAGTCAAATATGGTTTCTTTTTTTTTAAAATGATAAAAAAATCTTATTTCCCTTTTATTTTAAATCAGCTAATAAATAATTATATTATTTAATTACTTTAATTTACCAACTTAAATTAAAACAAACTTAATTCATTGCTTCCACCTAGGTTCGAACCCGAGTTGAGCAAGACTTCACTCTAACAACAAATTTTTGGCCCTCTTTCCCCAAAATACCCCTCCACCATATTAATTAAATAATTAATTAATTAATTAGGGTTATAATGAAACTACCCTTATACTAGAAAAAGACTATTTTATCCTTAGACCCTCCAAACTTAAGATTTCTCCTTTTTAAGTCTTTTTAAGACTCATCCGGGTAAATCTTCATATTCGGGAGCCCTACATGGCTGGACCCAACCTTTCCTAGCTCAACTAACTTGGCTTAGATATTTTGAGGATTTAGAGGTCTGGTTCTACGCGCATCAACCCGTGTGAACCCCGTCTAATAGTAGACATTATAGACACATTAAGCATTACATAGCATATCCATTTTTAGGGTTGTTACATTATCCCCCCTTATGAACATTCATCCCCGAATGACACTACTAAATATCTAACGTAATGCCAGTCAGATCATAACATAGTCATTATACACAATAAAGCCATAGAAACAGAGAACGGAGAGATAAGGAAACTTAGACTTAAGAGTAGGAAGTCTAACATAAAGATCTTAAAAGATAGGGCTAGCGTGATCTCATATCGGCGTTGGCCTTCCATGTAGCACCCTCAACAAGATAATTCCTCCTCAACACCTTTACTGTGTCAATTTCCTTGTTCCTCAATCGCTTGACTTGTCTGTCTAAAATCTCAACAGGTAGCTCCTCATAGGACAAATTTTCATCAACCCCCAAACCTTCAACAGGTAGAATTGATGCAGGTTCACCTAGGAACTTCTTTAACATAGAGACATGAAGACTGGATGAATAGAAGCTAGTTCCGCAGGCAATGCTAACTCATAGGCCACCTCTCCCACACGCTGTAGGATCTCATACGGACAAACCTTATCACCTCCTTCATAGGTGATATCTTAATATAGACCTGGTCACCAACATCAAAATCTAAGGGTTGTTAATAGTTGTCTGCATAAGACTTCTGTCGACTGTAAGCAGTAGCTAACCTGTCCCTAACCACCCTGACCTTTTCTAAGGCCTCATGAATGATCTCTGAACCAAAAATGGATGACTCTCAAACCTCAAACCACCCAACTGGAGACCACACCTTCTACCATACAGTGCCTCAAAGGTGACTTCCAAATGCTGGAGTGATAGCTATTATTATACGAGAACTCTATCAAAGGCAGATGGTCGTCCCAACTACCCTTAAAGTCAATCACACATGCCCTCAGCATGACCTCCAATGTATGAATGGTGCGCTCAGCCTACCCATCAATCTGAGGATGAAAGACAGTACGACGCTTCACCTGCGTGTATAAGATCTTATAGAAGGATCTCCAGAAATGTGAAATGAACTGAGATCCTCTATCTGAAATGATAGACAAAAGAATCCCATGCCATCTCACAATCTCATCAATGTAGAGTATCGTATAATTCTCGGCTCTGTAAGTACACTTCCTAGGGATAAAGTGGGCAGACTTAGTCATCTTGACCACAATAACCCATATGGAGTCATGTTGTCTCCTAGTCTTCGGAAGACCAATCACGAAGTCCATATTAATGTCCTCCCATTTCCAAGTCGGAACCTCAATAATCTGAGTAAGACCGCTAGACTTAAGTTGTTCTGCCTTAAGCTGTTGACAATTAGGACAATTGGACACATAATCTGTAATGTCCTGCTTCATGCCATCCCCCCAATTGATCTATTTAAGATCATGATACATCTTGGTGGAAACGGATGTATGGAGTATCTGGAACCATGGGCCTCTGCAATGATCCTGGTCCACAAATCATCCACATCCGGTACACACAACCTGTCCTGGTACCTAAGTATGTCGTCATTTCCCAAAGCAAAAGACTCATTCATCTTAACCAGCACTGAGTCCTTCAGCTCCATCAATACAGGATCAACATGATGATCCTCTTTGACTTCAACCACTAAGGATGATTATGAACTAGGATGAACTGAAACACACCCACTAGTAGAGTCAACTAGCCGCACACCCTGTCTGGCCAGTCTATGTATATCTTTCACAAAATCCTTCTTCCCATCCTCAACATGGGCTGTACTTCCCATTCTCATCCTACTCAAAGTATCAGCTACAACATTAGCTTTACCTAGTGGTAGTGGACATTTCTATCATAGTCCTTCAACAACTCCAACCATCTTCGCCGACGTAGATTCAACTCTCTCTGTGTGAACACGTACTAGAGATTCTTGTGGTCTGTGAACACATCCACATGCACCCCATACAAGTAGTGCCTCCACAGCTTCAATGCAAACACAACAGATGCAAACTCTAGGTCATGAGTGGGATGATTCTTCTCATGAACCTTGAGCTGTCTAGATGAATAAGCAATCACCTAATTACCCTGCATAAGAACACAACCCAACCCAACCCTAGATGCATCACAATACGTAGTGTATTTCTCACCACACTTAGGCAAAGTAAGCACCGAGGCTTAAGTAAGTCTATCATTAAGCTCCTGGAAACTCTTCTCACAAGTCTATGTCCATTAAAACTTGGCCTTCTTCTTATTCAAAGCTGTTAGTGAGGCAGAAATGGGAGAAAAGCCCTCCACAAACCTGTGATAATAATCAGCCAATCCTAAGAAGCTACGAATATTTGTAGGAGTAAGAGGTTTTGTCCTGTTTTTAACAACCTTAGTCTTCCTGGGATCTACCTCCACACCTATGTCGGACACAACATGACCTAGGAAGGTCACTGATCTAAGCCATAATTCACACTTGCTGAATTTTGCATACAATTGATGTTGTCTAAGTACCTGCAAGGTTAGTCTCAAATGCTGCTCATGCTCTTCCTTGGTCTTAGAGTAAATGAGAATATCATCAATGAGTACTATGAAGAAAGAGTCAAGGTATTCACGGACGACCCTGTTCATGAGATCAATAAAAACAGCAGGTCATTCGTGAGACCAAATGACATAGCTAGGAACTCAAAGTGAGCATAATGGGTGCGAAACGTTGTATTTGGGATATATCCATGCCTAACCCTTAGCTTATTGTACCCTAAACAAAGATCGATATTTGAGAAGAAACTAGATCCTTGGAGTTGGTCGAACAAGTCATCTATTCTGGGAAAGTGGATACTTATTCTTGATAGCGACTTTGTTGAGCTGTTGATAATCGATACACATTCTAAGGGTTCCATCTTTCTTTTTCACAAACAACACAGGAGCGCCCCAAGGGGATATGCTCGGTTGAATGAAACCCTTGTCAGTGAGCTCTTTCAATTGCAGGTTCAACTCTTTGAATTCCGCAGGAGCCATTCTTTAAGGAGGAATTGAAATTTGTTTAGTATTGGGTTCTAAGTCGATAACAAAGTCAATCGCTCGAGGGAGAGGAACTCGAAGAAAATCATAAGGAAATACATCTTGGAACTCATTCACTACAGGCACTGAGTCTATGATAGGAATGTCATTATCTAAATCATTAACACTCACAAGATGACACAATAACCCCTTAGACATCATTTTATTGGCTTTAAGGTTTGAAATCAAGGGATTAGCACGACTCGAGTTGTACCCCTCCCAGACTAGCTCTTCTTCATTAGGGAAACAAAATCTCACAACCCTACTACGAAAATCCATATAATCGTAACAACTATGAAGCCAGTCCATGCCAAGAATAACATCAAACTCATGCATTGGTAACTTAACCAAGTCTGGACACATAGTCTTACCACAAACAACTATTGGGCAATCCTTGTATACTTTATTAGTTCTTTCATTTTCTCTTAAAGGTGAACTAACCACTATAGGATAATGCAGAACTTCAGGCAATATCTCAAAAGTGAGAGCAAGCAAAGGAGTTACAAAGGAAAATGTAGACCATGGATCAACTAAAACATAAACAGAAGTTAAGAATACTTGCAGCATACCTGTCACCGTATCAGCATACTTCTCCTTCTCCTCACTATCCTTAAGGGCGTAGAACTTGTTCCTCTAAGGAGGCTCGGCTATTGTTGCATTCTGTGTATTAGGCCTAGGCTAAGCATTACCTCTAGCCTGACCTCATTTCTGTGGGCATTCCTTAACTATGTGCCCGCTCTTACCGCAACCTAAGCAGGCATTAGTGCCATGTCTGCACTCTCCCTTGTGAGCATAGCCACACATAGCACATTCCGTTTTGGGGCGCTGAATCTCACCTCGATTTCCCTTCCTAAGATCGATTCTACCTCCTTTAGGTGTTGTACTCCTCTGAGAGTTAGAGTTCCATGAACTTTGTTGCCTATTTTTGAAACTGGGCTGCTCACTAATGCCAAAATTGTTTCAATGGACTACATGGCTGGGACCTACCTGATTTTGAGGCTTATTCTTCCTAGCATCCCAAAGACCCCCTTTCTTGTGGCTATCCTCTACCTGCTGGACATGCACCATAATCCTGGAGAGGTCCATGTTATCGTGGAGCATCACAGACTGACACTCTTCCTCCAAATCTCTGTTGATTCCTGTGAGGAACCTGCACATCTCATCCCTGCGGTTAGATACAAGGGAATTAGCATAGCTGGACAGTTTAACAAACTTAACAGAATACTCCTTGACTGTAATGGATCCCTGCTTATGGTTGATAAATTCCTCAACCTTGGCCTCCCTCATCTCACTGGGAAAGAATCTCTCCAGAAAGGTTGTCTTAAAAAGCTCCCAAGTGACTGGAACTCCGCCTAAGACTCGGCTATCTTGCCACATCTTGCACCAAGACTGTGCAACATCCTTGAGTTGATAGGAAGCCAACAATGCTTTCTCAGTATCTGTGTCCCCCATAGCCACCAAGATCTTATGCAGATCATCCAAAAACTCCTGAGGATCCTCTGAAGTCTTAGACCCTATGAAAATAGGAGGATTCATCCTTGTAAAGTCTCTCAGCCTGTCAGCCATACTGCGAACCAGTGGTTTATCCCTCTAAACATTCTGCCGGTTGACGTGGTCAGTCATGTCCTGGTTCTGCATAGTGATGGACTGTGCCATCTAGGCCAGAGATGCCCTTACCTCAGTATCAGTCAACCTTGTAGGATTAACCGGAATATCCACTCCTTCATTTTGATCCTGGGGTTGGACCTGATTGCCCCCAGGAGCTGCTCCTCCTCTCCTCTGACCAAGGGTTCTCCTAGTATTCATTCTCTGAAAACAACAAGGATTGATGTTAGACATGCTCATAACATCAACAAAATCACACATTAGGAAAGGCACGATAAGATCAGAAGAAGGGAATTTCCTACGCATCATGCAATCTCTAATTTAGGATAGTGGCGCACATCATTACAATGACTTAGAAACTACTCAATGTGGTTGATGTGAAATAATTATCCTCAAAATTTAACCTAGTGCTCTGATACAAACTTTTTCACGACAAAAATCTAGACCCTAGACGAGACCGACATTGTTGATGTCTTAGAGGTCGCAGACAAGCCTACATTCGTCATTCTTACTTCATCTAGGTTAATTTTAGTGGAATATTTTAACTTTTTCTTTTCTTATTTCATGCTAAATATTTTAAACTTAACATCATAACAAATAATTCATCTAATATAGATAATCAAATGAAAGAAACTGCTCATAATTGCATTAAACGTGTTCTTGAAAAAACGGCACCAATACAAAGTCTGAAATGGAAGTGAAAAGAAACACTAGTGGAAAATTCTCCACTAGATAAAGCCTACATATAAGATAGATAATAACGGTATACATCCTTTAAAGCATGAGGGCCCACCAAGTTCGGATGAAAGCTCCATGTCCGGATAGCTGCAACGTCAACTTGTAAGCTCTAGCATCCACCTGTGCCTGCAACTAAAAATAAAGAGTTGTATGGGATTAGTAAAAACTTGTACAAAGTATGCCCTGGAATTATGGAAGTAAGTGAGCTTTCAAAATTTGGATTAGAAAAGTGAGTGAGCTTTCGAAATTTGGATTAGGAAAGTCATGCCATGAGAGAAACATGCATCATCATACTTATCATATTGCACACTACACATAAAATCTTGCACGTAGCATACAATATATTTCATATGATTCGTTCATATGAAATGAGACCTTGGAATCATGGACTTGACATCAAGACTTCCCAAAATGAGGGCTCAACATATGGGACCTCAACTAGGGAGCCTTCTTTAGCAAACACACGGTCTGCTTCATTCATTCATACGTATTTCATTTCATTTCTTTTATAGGCTAGTGTAAACACAAGGTATACCTAGGATGTTGTTTAGGACTTTCATCGGATTGGTTGTGCAATGGTCAAGAATGACCTAGTGTCATTACATAATTCTATATCACCTCTTGATCATCCTACGCTAACACCTTCAGTATCATTCATTTCATTATGTGCATCATTTGAGGTTGGCCTCATTCTTTCATTGAAAACTTTAACTTTAACAGACATAGATCATGTGAGCATCATGAAATCCAGTGTCTCCCCCACACCGAAAAGAGGTGAAATCACCGGCCAAAGTGACCCCAAAATATGCTAGCGTACATAGGAATTGAACCCCACCAGATCCCTATGTTGGAAGTATAGGTTCAAAGACTAGGAGATATACGAATACACATACCTGGCATTGCCGGACAGTCTCATCTCATGAGAGTTACGTGAACCTCCGCCCTTCTCGAAAGAAGGCATTACCGCTCATAGCTAGTCTATCGTTGTTCAGTATAAAGTTCACTTACATTCAAGTCATACGTTAAAAAAGTTGGCTTTTAGTAAGAAGACATCATAGATCAATAGATGATTTCTCAACTCATCATTATAATAAGTGTATATTGATCTCAATACTTTCATTAGAGTGTTCATAGAGATCGGTCTCTTCATTAAATTTACACTATCATAGGTGAGTACGTTTTGGAAACATTTGCTTAGGCTCATTTGAGATTACTCTCATCTTTTAAATTAACCTTATATCATGTTGTCACCAAATTCATTAACATTAGCACATTTTCTCTTCATAATTACTCACCCCTTTTTACGTGAATGTTCATTTCATCATATGCCAATGCACTTGGCCATTTAGTGTGTTTCACAATCTTACATAACCCTTCTAGGGTTTCATCATTTCATTGTTCATTTCATCATTTCATTGTTAATTTAATAATTTCATCATTTCATTACATACATCTTAGGTTCACTTATTTTTAAATGTATGATAGACTTATGGGTCCATACATACAAACAATGAGGCTTCATTCATAGTTCGTTTATGTGATTCATATCTTCCTAGGTTTATGTGGTACAAGAATTATGCATCTTGTATGTATGCCAAGATCTCAATTTCAATCTAAGTAGGCAGCATTATTCTTGAATATTTACTTTACATATGACTTATGTATCAATACGGGATTTGGACAAGGGAACTTAGTTTCGAATCCCTTGGACAACACTCACATTTTATTATTCATTTTGATTTGATCCATGCGGCTTGGGGACCCAAGATCGATCCCCAACACCTTCATTTTAATTTTCCCTTAATTGTTCTCCTCATTTTCTCTCAAAGGGACTGAGAGTATGTGGGATCGAACTCCCACAATCTCATTTACTTTAAGATTCGAATTCTTCAAATTTCTCTCCTTTGCCCGAGGGGATGTGGGTTCGAACCCCCACAATCTCACTTTAATTTGGTCTCCTCAATTTCCCTAGGTTACGCCTAGAGGTCGTAAGTTCAATTCCCACGCGCTTCACCGTTTATTTTTATTTAAATTTTCTTAAGTTGAATGAGAGGTTGTGGGTTCGAATCTCACTCCTCTCATTTCTTATTTTCATAATTCATTTTCCAGCCAAGGTCATGGGTTCGAATCCCACATTTCACATTCCCTTTTTCTCAACTTATTTCATTGACTTTTAATATGGGGAAGTCATGGGTTCAATCCCCAGTGATCTCACATATTTTAATTCTTTTTTTCATAGCATTAAAATCCCCTTAGTTTGGCCGAAACTCATTAACAAGATGCTGGAAATTTTGCAGCCTATTTTCTCACTTCTTTAACATTAAATGTTTAGACGTATTGAGTAGTTTTTAGTGAGTTCTTTAGGTAAATTGTCAAGATTTCATTCGATAAAGAATTGCACTCAAATAAGCATCTTTACATCATTTATGAACATCACGATTTACATAAACATGTGTACATGAAATACAATGAACTAACATCACATTTTAGAGCCTTAAACCCGAGGCATATAATTATGGTTCACAATGAAAACACGTATACATAGTTTCGGATCACATAGGTGATCCTTCATACAATTTCAAACACACATACATGAATATATTCATCTTAAAAACACAACAACACGCCTAATATCTACCAGCAAACATATCCAATCTACGAATCATTGGGAGCTAGTGACAGGGACATTCAATGGAAAACAACTCTAGTTTTCGTATTGAATATACTAAACCTTAGGGGTCTCTTGGGAAAGGGACCGAGAGATAAGAGAACCCATACCTTTTTGACGTTCAAATCTCGAACTTCTGCCCAAAAACTTTTCCAATCACACGTCCAACACTGAAAGTTCAACTCCCCACTCGACAAAAAACATTCTCTTTGCCTACGTGATTGATTAATGTTTGTTTTTCTTTTATTTTCGTGTGAGTTCTTCAAGTGTGAAGGACCTTGGTAAATTTTCTATTCTTGAATGTTATTTGGTAGATAGAAACGTGAATGGAAGAAGATATTGAACGTGAAAGTGAGATAGACATGAGGGAGTGAGAGTTTTATTATGCTTAGGAGTCTACTTTAGGACTTAGTCAAATAAGTTTTTTTACTAAATTATAAAAAAATCCGATTTCCCTTTTATTTTAAATCAGCTAATAAATAATAAATATTAATTAATTACATTAATTTACCAACTTAAATTAAAAAAATAATTTAATTCATTGCTTCAACCTAGGTTTGAACCAGGGTGAAGCAAGACTTCACTTTAAAAGACAATTTTCGGCTCTCTCACCCCTTCACCTTATTAATTAAATAATTAATTATATGTTTAGGGTAATTACGACACTATCGTTAGCCTGGAAAAAGAACACCCCTAGATCCTCCAAACATAAGATTTCCCCCTTTTATATCCGGTAAAGACTCATCTGGGTAAATCTTCATATTTGGGAGCCCTACATGTTTAAGGATTTAGATGTCTAGTTCTACGCGCATCAACCTGTGTCATCCCGGTCAAATCATAGGCATTCTAGACACATTGAGCATTACTTTGCATATCAATTTTTAGGGTTCTTACAACTGCATTATTGAAAAAATTTTCTAAAATCACTATTCACTTATCCACTGTTCACTATAATATTTTTGAAAAAGTGACTAATTGATTCGTTGTTCTAAAAATGTTGTTATGTGGTTAGAAATGATGTGTATAAGTATAATAATGCATATAAAATAAGTTTTTGCTGTTTGGAATGAAGCATGTGAGTTTTGTAGCATAATAAGTTATATAATTGAATTCTAGTTTCTTGTTGTGTTGTGAAGCTCTTGTATTTGTGAAATTGATGTTTTATCCTTGATTTTTAATTGTATGGTTTGGTTATGTTCTGTTATGATGAACCTCTAATCTTGGACGTGTTCAGAGAGTGGCAAGGATCATTCGAGAACGAATGTTGTCCAAGTGGGGGAGATTGTAAGACCTCAAAAATGATTTACGTTAACTAGAGCCTAACATGTTAATAATGGTGGAATAAGGTCGTAATGTTGTCTATTATATGGTTTATAGGCAGTATCTAAGAGTTTAGGTGCTTTGGAAGTCAAACATCAAAGGACGACTAGGACGTTCGATGACTAAGTCACCTATGTGCCTCATATTTAGTTCTATGTTTTTATTTGTGATTCATGAGTTTCTAAGGTTATTCAATGATTTTAAATGGTGTATTAATTCATTGTGTCAAGTTTTTTGAAGTTTTGAGGTAAACATCCAAGAATATTTATCAAGTTCGAAAGATATGCCTTGAAATGACCTTGTCTGTCTAGGAATGTTTCTTCAAGTTTTACATGTTCGTTTTGGATGAAATTCATGTGATAGGTGTTAAACTCATTTATGTTAAAGTTTGGGTTGGAAACATCTTGGAAAACAACCCCAAGGACAATCCAAGGGTCCTTGAGGAAGGACTCAAACATAGTGTAAAGACTGTCCCAGCCAGGCCCCAAACGACGGAGGCATCAACGGATCATGGGCCAATCGGCGCCCTGGCGATGGGTGTCGTCGGTGGGGACTTAGCATTGGTTGAAAAGTGGAGCTTAAGTAGTCTCTAACCCAATGAACGGAAGGACAGGATGGTCTGTTTGTGGACAAATGGTCTGTCGATTGCCTTCCGTCTGTGAAGTCAAATCCCTATGCATGTCACTTTTAAGTGAGGGGTGATTTTGTAATTTCACCCCACTTCCAAATATATGTATTGGAGGTTTAATAAGGGTCTTTTGGGTATTTTAAGCATATATATAAGTGTTCAACACTTATAAGATTTCATTCTTCAAAAATCAAAACCCCAAAATCCCTTAAGAAATCCCACAGACTCCACTGAAGTCCAAATCAAGGAAAAGCTTGGAGGTGACGTTTTTAGTGGAAATTATTAATCAAAGTGAATAATTAGATTTATTGATGTTTGGGTTTTGATCCTTGAAACTCGTTTCATCAAGGAGCCCAACTTTCAAAGATGTTTTCAAATTTTTCATAAGGTGAATTGTACAATTTCATGATTCTACCATGGGTTCTTGCATTAATAGTTTTGAAAAGTCTATTATGGATTATATTGATGTTGTATTGATCATTTTAACCTAAATTACTTATGAATCCATGTAATTAATCAACCTAAGATTTTGACTAAATTATGGGTTACTTGATATTTGCTTAATGTGATGAATTTATGTGTAGTTTCTTATGGGTTTTCTATTGATGTATGGATTGTATCCAATTGTTATAAAATTTATATTGGATTTTTGAATCTATAATTGGGTTAGATTTCATTGATTTCGACAATTTTGCTTTGAATTGGTGTTCATGGCCATGAGTAAGGGTCTTATAATGTTGAATTGGGAGATTTGGTATTGACTTGAAGTTTTGATGATGAATTGGTGGTACGCTGCCCTATTTCTTCTTATTAAATGTTAATTATACTTCAATTATAGTATTATTGGTTTGTTCCATCTTTGGTGGCGATGCTATGTGAATTGATCTGGCCTTGCCGGTGTTCCTTTCTAGACTATTGATGGTCATGGCCTTGTCGGCACTACTTAAAGTTATATGGATATTTGTATAGTTTATTTGATGATGTATAATCATATCTTTCTATATGTGAAGGTATGTGTTAGACTATTGATACTATTTAGATAATCATGTGATGCTTTGACTATGTTGTAAGAGTGTAGTCTTAGAGTTGATACATGGTTGTTCCGAAAGTGGTTCGATGAACCTGAAATGGTTAATTTGATGATGTTAAGGTAATAGATAGGTTGACATAATAAGGTTAAGGGTCATTCCTAAGTGTTTAAAGAAAGATAGTTTATATGTGTTAAACGGAAGTATGTTGTGTCTTGTTTAGGTAGACTTGTGTCCTTTACTTGATGCTTGTGTGAATATGTGATTTCTTGGCTTAGGAACCTAAAAGGGTCTTAGTCTTGAATAAATTAATATAGGTGAGAACTTTAATGATAAGAGGGTCATTTATGTAGAACCTTGAACCGAGTGGTAATGTAATAAATTGTGAAGCAATTAGTCGTAATGATATCCTTCATGTCATTACTGATGGACTTAAGGTTTATTGGCTGGAACAGCATCATATCATACCTTAGGAAATTTGTGATGAGCTTCTTGTCGCCAAACTTAGATGGCCATAGTGGATTTTGCTTTGGTAGGGTAAATGTAATTAGGTCATGAACTAGATATAGGACCCATTTCTATGAACCTTAATATGAATTGATATATGAGAACTAAGGTTAGCACCGAGTGAGTATGGCTAACGGATCAAAGTACGCCCTTCATATTCCTTAACCATGTGCCTACATAGGATCTTTATGTTCTACCATTGGCAAGTAGAACACCTCATCGAACTAGGATGCAACTTTTGATTCCATGCTTTTCTAGCATGATCTATGTCGGTTATTGAATATTCTCATCCTATGGGATACCTATTAGCATTTCTATGAAGTTTAGGTGGTGGTATGGGACGCTACTTAGACATTGCAAAATAGGCTTTGAAAATGTTAATGAGAGTCCCTAGGTCTTGTCTAAGATCATTATTTGGATGTCCTTTATGTGATGTATTTATCTTAAATGAACTAATGAACAAATGACTTAATGATAATGAGCATGTAAAGAAATAAGTACCTAATCTAAAGTGACTTAAGGATTCCTTAGTTTAAATGTGAAGAGGGCATAAAGGATGATCTCTTCATGTCTTATCTTTGGAAATCATGAGAATTACTCTAGTTAGGGAAGTTGCTTTGTATGTTTGACATGTTCTAATACCAGAAAGTCTTAAGGATTATTTAGGTAGCCTTAAAGTGAATGTATGGGTGTTTTCTTCTAGGAGTACTTGAGTAAGTCTTTTGATAGCCTTGGTAGGGGAGATTGTCATATCTTGTATGTCTTGTATGTTGATGTATTGTATGTGTGTATGTGTCTCATTATGAGTAATTTTGAGGATCGTTTAGGCACATCTAGAGAGGGTGTACCGACAGTCTCTCTTTGTGTGACTTAAGTGAATCTTAAGATGACTTTAGTGAGAGAACTACATGCTAGAAGGTGTTCAAAAATTAATGATAGGACTTCACTGTAACAGTGACTGGACTTCACTGTACAGTGAAGTGAACTCACTGTAATGTTAGTCCAAAAATAATGTTTTCTGTTTAAGTGTTTTTCTTATGTGATTCTAAGTGTCTAAATGTTTTTCTTATAATGAACTTATGATGTTTGAAAGAAAAAATGCATATTTCCTATAAATGTCCATTTTCATGATTTTTATGCGTAATGTCATACTTAGTGCATGTGGTTATACTAACTCTATGCTTTATTTTCTATCTATTAGTTCTTAATAGGTGAAGATCTTTGGGGAAGAAGACTTGGACAAGCAGATCGTTCAAGAAGAATTTGCAGTATGTCCTCACTTGATTTGAGGGCATATATGTCAGTTTATGTTTCTTTTATAATGTTTGTAATACACTATAGTAGTATGTGTTAAATTTGTATGGACAGTTGCCCAAGTATTGTCGTGTCTTAAGATGATTCAAGACTTAGTATTTTCCTATTTCAACATAATAAAGAGTTGATGACTTCAATATTGTTTGACAAAAATTTTTGATTCCGCATTACTTTTCGTTATGTATATGCAATGCGTTATATGATAGGCTTGTATAAAACCTCTGAGAGTTGGAATACGTCAGTCGCAATCAAAGATTGCACCCAATCTTCTAGGGTGTGGTTTCGGGATGTGACACTAATTATCTTTATATTATGTAATGTAGTTCTTGAATTATGTTATGATTGGTATGATCCACTTATGGTAGCGGTGCTATGTGTTCTAATTGTGAATTATGTGGCCTCGTCGGCGTTACCTTATCTATTATGATAATCATGGCCTTGTCGGCACTTCTTGAAGTATTATGATGCTTTGTGAAGTTTATTATGTGAAGAATGATCATATATACCTACATTTAATAATATGAAAGTATGTGGATCTTTTACTAAAGTTGTTAGGTGAGTATGTTAGACTATGACTATGTCCTTATATGTGTAGTCTTAGAGTTGGTGCATGATTTTTCCTACTTGACTAGGTGAGTGTTATGATGGTTATATTAATTAAATTATAGTAGCGAATAGTGTGGTTTATAGATGATGTTGGTTATGCCTGTGTGCTTATAGAATGATATGTTATATGTGAAGATGTGTGTGTCTTGTCTTGGTAAACTTGTGTCATTACTTGATACATGTACATTATGAATATGAACATCTTAACCTAGTAGGATTAGGAAACTTTATTTTTTATGTGTATGGATGAATGTTGAATGAAAGTCTAGGATCAGTAGAGACCTAAGCTGGTTCCCTTCTAAGCATGAATATTATGCGGAACCTTCTATATTGAAAGAAGGTTAAGAATGAGTTATCCTTATAAACAATTGAGGGCAGCCCTAGTGGACCCATCTTTGGTAGGTGCATTATGACTAGGTAATTACTAAGAGATGTTACCTTTTCATATGTCCCTTTTATTGAACTTACTCAATGAGAACAAAGGCTAGCATCGAGTGAATATGTTATGGTTTATAGCTCTACATAAGAAGGTCACATCCAGGTTCACCCTCTACACATAACCGTCTCATCCTCCTGTTTGAGGACTAATACTAGCCTCTTAGTCTTACATCATTACATTCATAGGTTAAAAATATGAAAGAATTAAAGATTTTCATTACTCCTAGTTGGAGGTTTACATAGACCTCTCTTCATACACATAATATATTCATATAGAGTATATATAGTTCCTTCATGTAGGAAGATAACATAATCTTATATTTTTATTGCACATAGGTATATATAGAAGATAAAACATAGTCTCAAAGATTGTCTCATGTCATAATCATATGAAACGATCACAACAAAATTTAGGCATAGACCTAGATAAATATAAATAATCCATACATAGGCCTATACAAATTGTACTCAAATGAAAATAAATGAACACAAATGTCTTAAAAAGTACAGCAACTCCATAAGCCAGATATTGGCATCGCCCTCGGAAAGTGAGGACCTACCCACTTGGATGGTAGAGAATATCCAAGTCTTCTTCAAGTCATATCCAATGAACCTACAACGATTGGAACCTAAAATGTTTGTGAAAAGGAAGAAAATGGGGTTAGAATGCCACTTGTACTAAGTATGAGACTATGTACACATACAATGTCAAATCATGCTAAAAAGGACATTTAGTTGAATCATGCCATTTTATTCTTTGAAAGTCTTATATATAATCAAAAAAACATACCCATCAACAAGAAATATTCATTAAGGCAAAGTAAGTACTATGCATATTAACATAGTTGAACTCATTATCTACTACAACCCAATCATCAAGGAATAACATTACAAGCATGAATAAGAGTTTATCATAGCATAATAAGCAAGACGAGTATTCATGAATCCTCATCAAGTCAACAAATGAAATGACCAAGAAAATCCCCATAACCTTACTCGGTCAAGTAATCCAACAAGAACCCATAACCAATGCCCAACATCACATAATATAAATTTTAAAGATAGATAACATCATACCTTAACAATATAGAGCAAATACATGTTCATAAGAATAACCATCATCACATGATATCATTTACATAATTTTCATATACATATGTAATATCAACCTCCTAAACATTCCATCAAGGATAACTAGTGCAATGCATAGGTAGAGTCCCATACCCCTACCTAGGCTAAATCAAACCTCTCAAGTCACCTTAGTTAGTTTATACTGCATTAGTTCATTTTAGTTTAGGGAAAACTTTCCTTAACCGACATAGACAACAAGATCTAAGAGTGGAATCCAGTGTTGTAAAACCTTACGCCGATGGAAAGTGGTCTATCGGCCAAATTAAAACCAAACATAAACATAACTTCCAAGGTGGATCCATTAGCTAGTCTTCCTATGGGGGTAACATAGCTAAAGAAGTAAGAGATAAGTATTTACCTCTTCATACCACTTGGTAATTGGGGCCTCATCTCATGGGAATCCATTTAATGAGTATCGCTCAAAGGGGAGTCAATATCACATATAGAGTTATAGGGTAACTCTTCCTCTATGGAAAGTCATCACCTCACATTGTCAAACTCACTTAGTGCTAAGCTAAGTCCCTTTATTGAAATGTCTTTAATGTCTTTATTTATCAATCATAGCTTATTTTAGGACATAGAGTCTAGACCTTGTATAATCATCATCATCATAGCTTAATAGGAATTTCATGAGTAAGCCTTTCATCACAATCCAGATAAGTAAGATTAACACATTTACATTTAATTCATAATAAGGAACATTGGTAGTCATCAACATCCTTATAGCATTTCATCTTAATCAACCTCACAAACATAGTCAAGGCATTTCAATTAAATATCATACCACCCTATCAATCCTAAACAAGGCATACTATAACACAACATCATGACTTAATCACAATTAACCATAGGTTGAAGGGAAGTGTAGGGATCACAAGATTTACCAAGTCTTTTTCCTAATTCATCATCAAGGTCTTACAATCAACCCTTAATTCAACCCAATTAAGTCATAAAATCATCACACAATGATATCCAATAGAATAACAAGAACAATTGCATCACAATAACACAATTCAACACTAGATCATAGATTAAGGCAAGATACTTAGGTCAATTTCACAGTTTACTTCATAACCTAGTTCAACATCTCAAGAACTAGCATAATAGGTCTAGAATTCATATAAACCTATTCATGATAACATCAAAGAATAGTTTTTAATCAATAACCAAGTCAATTGAATGAACATCATACAATATATGTCAAGATTACAACCTAGGGCTAAGAGTTGAGGATCATGTTCTACAATTTAGACCAAACCATCAAGAATTATGATAATAAAGTTAAAATACATGTTAATATATTCATTATACCTAAAGAAATTATAAAAAACTTAGTTCATAACATAAATTTCGAGATAAGATGAAACCCACTAGAGAACAAAAGTTTTAGAAAATACATTGAAAGAGCACTTTGAGGAAAGAAGTCTCAGAGGTGAATTAGATTTCATACCTCAACGTTTGATGAAGATTTTATGGTGAAATTTCCCCTTTAAATCTCCCGAAACCCTTTCTTAGCTTGTTATTCAATGGTGTCTTCCAATAGAGAGAGAAAGAAGAGAGAAGGAAAAGTGTTTAGTTTGTGAGTTTTGTTTAGTCTAATGGTGTTAGGGCCTTTATATTGGGGGTTAATTAAATTAATTAGACTCCCTTAATACCCTTACTAACAACCTAACCCCTTAACTAATTAAATGAGACTAACTTAAAAAGTGCTGGAATTAGGCAGTGTCACAGACGACACCAGGATCGACGGATCGTGGGTCAGTCGACGGACCAACCCTTTTACGTCCTGCACATTCGTAATTTTGGTCAAAGACTTGTAAAGGCGAGGACTCCAGCATTTTTGAGAAATGTTGGTTTATGGTTGGAATCGACGCCCTGCCGATCCATACACGAGCCGTCCTTTGCATCTTGTTGTTGCACACTAACCAGTCAGTGTTGCCTCCTACGTTCTAAGGTCCTCCTCAAAAGACCTTGGTTGGTCCTTGGGGAGTCGTAACGAGAAGTTTCAACCATGAGTTGAATTTAATATATGTTATACACCCTTCCACCATATTCTTAAATACTAGTCAAAATAGGCTAAGGCACGGTAGTACCTCTTTGGACTAATTTCCTAACGTCTTGGACGTTCTTGAACATTTTGGTTTCTCAACGTACTAAATGACCTATATTCATTAAAATGGACTTAAAAATAGTGTCTGACATCATGATACATGCGTTAGGCTTTAAGACATGTCTTTGGTTTTCGTAGTGTTATATTATCCCCCCTTAGGAACATTCATCCCCGAATGACACTAAAATTCTTTTGAAGGAAGGAATAGACTAAAGACTAGCAGACCAACCAGCAACAATACAAGACAAAATAAAACATATCATTTAAACAAGGCAATTCAAAACTTCAATTACCACATCTAAGGCTAAAACATTACATCATGAGGCATTTCCTTTTCACAACACACATGAGCTAAACATACTTTTCATGAGTCAATTAGAACAAGTTCAACTACCAACATGTTACATTACTTTTCATAAAGGCTCACTGATACGCTCAAACTTACTTCTCAAATGAGAAGTAAAGTGGTCGCGTCAAGTAAATAACCCAACTAGTGAGGTTGGGATCGTTCCCACGAGGAAAATAGTCTAGACTTAACTTCAACTTGTTATTACTATTGCTCGGTTGATGACTTCCTTAGAAAGTAAAATCATAAAAAGGGGGGTTTGTATTTCCTAATGTGTAAAAATAACTAACGAACTTGACAGAGGCACTTAACAGCTTTTAATTTTGGGTTTTAATCAATTAGTCAAAGTAACTAGGGTTTACGTGTTCCCCACAGGTTCATAACTTGATAATTCTAACTATAACAATTCTTTCCTAGTATCTTGCATGCAAAGTGATAAGTTATGTATTTCTAAATCCTTGGTCCGGCATCTAGAAAATCTCACTCCGCACCTTGGTCCGGCTACGTGTGTTGCTTTCCTAACCCTTATCTTTACCTCATATTAAGCATCGTATTCGATATTTGACTAAGTTATTACCTCGTACCAATCAATACTAGCCTATTAGATAGTATACACTAAATCTATGTTAATAATTCTTTTCCTATTATCTACCTCCTTGATCCGGCAAGTAGCATTAAGGCGAGTTCTAACGTTGATCATCCGTTAAAAAGACTTCTAAGTGAAAGAATTATTAATACATGCAAGACACTATTCTAGAATTGTTATTTTAGATAGGGTTTATCTCATTATTTGCCTATGGTTCCCACAACCCTAGTTATGGAGTTTAGTTACTCATAGTCATAAACACAATATTCAAATATGTTAAATCAAAATTCATGTACTTACTTCAATGAGAAAGAATAAAGTCCGAAAATTTGCTTGATTAATCACCAAAAATCACTTGTACGAATCTCCAAAAATCAAACACTAATACACAAAGTCTAATAATATGATGTCTAATCTAGCAGAGTCTAACCTCAAAAACGAGGTTTTTCAAACTATTTATAAAAAATAAAAACGTAATTAAACAAGGATTCTAATTACTGGAGATCTGCCAAAACGCGGCTGGGTCGACGGACCACGTGACGGACCGTCGTGGTCACAACGGACCGTCGTGGACTCCGTCGTCCCTTACTTGGTGCAATTTCTTCTGCTGCTTTCTTCGTTCCCCTCGACGGCAAGTGTGACGGACCCTCATAGGCACAACG
The DNA here is from genome assembly GCA_027704805.1 of Solanum corneliomulleri. Lineage (NCBI taxonomy): Eukaryota > Viridiplantae > Streptophyta > Magnoliopsida > Solanales > Solanaceae > Solanum > Solanum corneliomulleri. The sequence continues at coordinate 20,448,518 of JAKWIY010003060.1, read as the reverse complement.
GTCCGTCGAGGGTCTTCGTTTCAAAATACTTCAACTCTTGGAATCTGGGTACTGGGATCACTTCTCTGATCTTCACGACGAACCTGCAGGACGGACCGTCATGGCCATGACGGACCGTCACAAGCTTCGTAATCCCACACTTGGTCAGACTTCCCCATCTTCCTTCAGCAGCTGCACTACGCTGCCACCTACGGACCGTCACAGGCACGACGGACCGTCATAAGCTCCGTAGGTGGTCTCTTCTGCATTTTTCGCTCAAAATCTCCGCATTCAGCTTTGGACAGATTTCCTGCAAAACAAAGAGAAAACTTATATCAAAATTAGCACAAAAAGGCTTTTGGACACACCAAACTTAAGGAAAAAGTAATAATTATACCGTGAAACCACGGTATATCAACACCCTCAACTTAAATTCGTTGTTTGTCCTCAAGGGACGCACTATGACTCACTACACAATCTTTGTACAATAGTATTCATGTTTTATCCTTTGCAATCATTTGGCTATCAATCCCGATTAATCTCATCAAATCTATGCATGCTATCACTATTAGGCTTGAATTTTGTGGGATTCGAACATGACATAGACTCACCATGCACTAACACCTATCCTCTTCAATTTCTCACCGAGGTGCTAACAATTCCGGTATTGCAACTTGTGTCCTCACTTCAAAACAAAATCCTCATTTTTCACACAATGATTTTAGTTTGAGTATAAGGATTACTTTTCAACACTCGCTCTCAGAACAAAGTCACACTCATTCATACCTATTGCCATAAGCTTGCCCTTATTTTCACTGCCTTAAGTTCGCTATACAACCCTTAGGATCACGATAGGACTTTCTTATCTTGTAACATAGGCTCAGAGTCAGGTAGGGTATATTTAGGTATACTTTAGTGACTTTTTGCCCTCCTTGACATATCGGCTAAACCTTCCACTTTCTATCACTTTATCTCGCCCAGTTTTTCCCATTCTTTCATCTTGCTATTTTCCCTTCTTTCTTCATTTGTGTAAATGACTCTTTTCCCTTTTTTTTATACTTTTTCTTTCAACGAGTTCTTGAGTCACTTTGCTTTTGTTCTTTCTCTCTCTTTGTTCTTTCAACCCCACTTTCCGGAGCATTCCTCAAAACAGCCACCCTCAACTCATGGCTTTGCCATGAGTCAAGGTACACAATACTCAAAGTTGGGTCAGGGCCATACGAAGGTTGTCTATGCATTAGCCACCCTCAACTTATGCTTTTGGCATAAGCTGAGGTGCACATGTCCAAGGAGGGACCAGGGCCAACATATTGTTCCCAGAAAAGATCAGTTGGGGTGAACAAGAAAGGTCTAATTTTAAGCTCAAATTATTTGGATCAAAGAAGGATAACTTTCATTTGGTTTCTTTTGTTTAGGCTAGAAATGGGCTATCTTGAATAAGGGCCTATGATCCTTTCCTAATTGTCTGTTACAGCTTAATTTTAGCAGGACTAACCAGGCAAGTTCTAGCTCAGTACCAATAGTGGACTATTCAAATTTCCTCACACTCACTTGACATCTCATCACTATACCAGATTATCAGACACCTAGTTTGAATGGAATACTTAGGGTAATGCAATGGTTTAACTCTATTTCATGCTTAGAGCCACACAATTATCAGTTACTATGCCTAGTCATGCAACATTTTCCAGTTTTATCAGGATATCATTTTAGCCATCATGCTTCAGAGTTAAACTATGTACAAAAGATGTAACGTGCCGGTTCAACAAAAAAAGTAATCAGTCTTTTGGGGAAAAAGAACACAGACAAGAAAACCCCAAAAGAGGAGAGTGAGTTGGGCTACTCAGACTTCACCCTAACACTCACTTTCCATTAACCCCACCCCCAACAAAAAAGCATGCAATTGTCCCCAATGCATAAAAAATCTAAATATTAGAGTGGTAGGTGAAGCAAACCTGTGGCGCATAGCGCCGTCGATCAGCAAGCTGGTGGGTCCGGTTTCCCGAAACCCACATCCTCTGCAATCTGGACACCCTCAGTGGTGTCCTCAGCAACAACCGCACCCTCAGTAGTGCCTCCGGCTGTCTCTACAGTGCGGGAGCTAGACGCCCCAGCCGCTATCTGCGATGCTCTGATTTGGTGTGCCTTGCCTCAACAAGTGAGGCTCTCCTCGCAGCCTCCATCTCTCGGCGCTCCTTCTTCCTTGCTCGCGCCTCATCCTCTGCTCGACCCCTACGCCTCTTGGCACTCTCTGGAGGGGGAGGTGGTGGAATTTCAGAAGTAGTAAATAGAGCCGCCAATACTGTGTCCTCAGCAGGCTCGACAGAAGGGGCCTCAGAATCCGGCACCCTCGCCGCTAGTATCGTGGCGATGTCTGAACGAAGACTGTCGACTGCAGCCTGAAGAGTCGACACATCTACCGGAGGGGCTGGTCGAGCTAACACTCTCAACTCAAAGGCATCTAGGCGCTGGTTAACCTCACCAATCTTCCGCTGAATCTTCCTCTCCATACGCGCTTCAGACTCAGTAATAGACTTCTGCATCCACGGCTGGATATGATGCAGAAGAGTTGCCATCTGTGCCTCCAGTTTTTGGACCCTGGCAAGCGGGGCCAGTAACGGTAGAGGGGCTGTGTGAGAGGAGCTCGGGGATGTGCTACTACTCGGGATAGACTCGACCGGGGTAGTGTCAGTGGATGCCTGTGTAGATGTGCGGGCCTGGGCAACCGTATCCACAAGATCATCAGCAAGAGGGGGCGGCTCTGGACGGGGCCCTCTGCGTGGAGCCAGCTTATTGGCCTCGTCTCTGATGAGGCCGACGTCAACGGTGCCCTACGGGGTCTTCAACTGATCTATGTGCTATATGGGCACACCTGCAGACCTGCAAAGGGCAAAGATCATACACGGGAAGGGGTAGGTAGTAGTGACCTTGAATGCCCTCTCGTGTATGACTGCCTGGAGAAGCCATGCGAAGTCCACCTCGAATCCGGCTATCATCGCCGCCATCAACACTGCTCGATCCCAGGTGACGATGTTATCAGCAGCTGTGGGGGAAAGGCAGTGATGGACGAGCAGCCACAAGAACTTTGCGACGAACGTGAGGTTGGCCTTCTTGATGGCCCCCTTCGGCTCAGTGACCCAATCGGCACCCTCTCCGTTGACTGATAGGTGCAGGGCCATCCACCTCTTGGTGGTATCTCTCAGTGCCTGCTCGCGCAAGAACTGTCCATCCTTTACTATCTGCCAGCGGTAGTCAAACTCGGCAGTGATGGGGGTCCGCGTAGCATCTGCACTCTCGCCGTATAGGAACCGGCGGATAGCTAGCAGGGAAATGTCAACCTGCACGCCCCGGACTCGAACCTGCTCCAGTGGGGCCTGTTTAGCGGGAGCAGCCCGCCTATCGATCTGTGATCGGAGAGTCGCTACGTAGGATGCGTAGAACTCTCGGACCACTTCCTCGCTGTATCGTCCCAATGGACGGGCTGTCCACTCTAAGCGATGCCTGGTGAATAGGTTGTGGATCTCCGGCATCGATTAATCACCAAAAATCACTTGTAAGAATCTCCAAAAATCAAACACTAATACACAAAGTCTAATAATATGATGTCTAATCTAGCAGAGTCTAACCTCAAAAATGAGGTTTTTCGAACTATTTATAAAAAATAAAAACCTAATTAAACAAGGATTCTAATTACTGGAGATCTGCCAAAACGCGGCTGGGTCGACGGACCACGCGATGGACCGTCGTGGACTCCGTCGTCCCATACTTGGTGCAATTTCTTCTGCTGCTTTCTTCATTCCCCTCGACAGCAAGTGTGACGGACTGTCATAGGCACAACGGTCCGTCGAGGGTCTTCGTTTCAAAATACTTCAACTCTTGGAATCTGGGTACTGGGATCACTTCTCTGATCTTCACGATGAACCTGCAGGACGGACCGTCATGGCCATGACGGACCGTCACAAGCTTCGTAATCCCACACTTGGTCAGACTTCCCCATCTTCCTTCAGCAGCTGCACTACGCTGCCACCTACGGACCGTCACAGGCACGACGGACCGTCATAAGCTCCGTAGGTGGTCTCTTCTGCATTTTTTTCGCTCAAAATCTCTGCATTCAGCTTTGGACAGATTTCCTGCAAAACAAAGGGAAACTTATATCAAAATTAGCACAAAAAGGCTTTCGGACACACCAAACTTAAGGAAAAAGTATTAATTATACCGTGAAACCACGGTATATCACTCACCATGTCCAAAATGCACATATAACTCAAACAAACCAACAAAGAAAAATTTCAAGTTTAGTGATTAGCTCACTATAAAGGTAAGCGAAAATGCACATTTTCCAAGACTTCACCAAAAATTAAGAAGCTTCAATTCCTAGTCATTATTTTCATTATTATTAAAAGTAACTAAACCACCTCTTTATTCCTCAATGTCACACCCCAAGACCAACTCCTAGAAGTTAGGGTACAATCTCAGATTTTAACCGGCATACTCGACCTCTCAAAGGTCTTATACAAGACTTTCATATCATTCAACGCATTAACATAGTGAAAAGTAGTTCGGAATTAAAACTTTTCACAAAACATAATATAGTCTTTAAAATCTATTTCATATACAAGTAATAGGAAATACTAAGTCTCAATCTCATCATCTAAAGACACAAGAATACTTGTGACACGACCCCTACTTAAAAATACGAATATAGAAATACTTTGTCTATTACAATACTTCAGTAAGAAACATAACAGACATATATGCACTCGAGTCAAGTGAGGACATACTTCAACTTCTCTTGAACGATCTTCTAAGTCCAAGTATTCACTTCCCAAAGCTTTTCACCTACCAAGAACTAAAAATAGATTAAAAGAAGAAGCATGGAATTAGTACAACCACATGTACTAAGTATAACATTATGCATGAAAATCATGAAAATGGACTTTTATTGAAAATATGCATATTTTCGTTTAAATATCATATTATAATCATAAGAACTTCATTTAGCAATTAAGGAAACATAAGAAAACACTTACCAAAAATAGCTTTTTTAGAAGTCACTTTGCAGTAACCTCATTCACTGTTATAGTGAATTAATTCACTGTACGGCAAAACACTTTGTTCAACATTTTAGACACCCTTTAGCATGTAATATTCTCACTCAAGTCTATCCTAAGATTCACTTAATTCACACAGAGAGAGACCGCCCATAAACCCTCTCTAGATGTGCCTAAACGACCCTTAGAATTACTTATAATGAGTCACATACACACTTCAAGACATCAAACATATTAACATATAGACACTATGACATTTCCTCATCAAAGACTATCAAAAGACTTACTTAAGTAGGTCAAGTATATAACTTCCATGATTTACCTCTTCAAGACTACCTAAATAATCCTTATGACTTCCTAAGTGAGGATATGTCCACACAATCAACAGCTTCCCTTATTAGAGTCATTCAAAATACTCATCTAGGTAAGATACCTAGTGATCATTCTGATTCCCCCTTCAAACCTTAAGTAGACAACCCTTAAGTACTCTTGATAGATACTTATTCATTTTACATACTCCATAACATAAGTCATTAGTTCATTAATTCATAAAGACTCATACATCACTTAAAAGACATTCAAGTAATGTTCTTGGAAAATACCTCGGGACTCAACATAACACGTTCAAAGTCTATTGTGCAATTTCTAGATAGCGTCCTATACCACCACCTAATCTTCATAAACTCCCCTAATGTTAATAGGTATCCTACATGATGAGAATAGGCAATAATCGACATAGAGCATGATAGCTAGACATGGAATCCGAAGTTCTAACCTACTCCAATGAGGTTTTTCTACTTTCCAATGGTAGAACTTAGACACATCCCATGTAGGCACATCGTTAAGGAATATGAAGGGCATACTTTGTAATATAGTATCATACGTACCTATAACTACTTTTGCTTACCATACTTACTTGTTGCTAGCCTTCGTTCAAATAGAGTAATCCATACATTGGTTCACATGAAAAAGCTCCATAACAAGTTCATAAGCCAATCACAATTACCCTACCAAGAAAGGGGGACTAGGGCTACCTCACAATGGCGACAAGAAACTCATGATGACTTCCTAAGGATTAATATGGTTCCGTTCCAACCAACTAACCTCGAGTCCATAGTTTCTTTACTTTGAAGGATACCATTACGGCTTATGCTTCAACAATCTTAACCTTACCCATAGTAAAGGTTTTCACATAATAGACTCTCATGTCATCTTTTAAAGTCACATGTCATTCATACATTCAAGACTAAGAGTTCTAACACCCAAAATCAAGAAATCACATATTCATAATTATATGTATACATCAATCAAGATATACAAGTCAACCAAGACAAGACATCACATACTTCATTTGATCTCATAATGCAAATCATTCTAGACACACATAGAAATAACCTAACATCTCCACATCATCCTATATATCATCATAACATCATTAATGTACTCTACATATACTCGCAAATTCAAGTAGGAATAACCAAGACTTAACCCTAACACTATACTCATAATGTCAAAGTCATAGTCTAACATGATCACTTAAGGCAACATAAGTAGAAGAACACATATATGGCTTCACATGTAGATATATAATGTCATGTTTCACATAATCAACTACTAAAATAGCCACATTACTTCAAGTAGTTGCCAATAATTCCATGCTCATCATATTGCATACAGTAACCCCGACAAGGCACGTCAATGGCAAGTAAAACACATAACATCGCCACCATAAATGGACCATACAAATAAAAATAGAATGAATGTATAATTAACATCAAATTAAAGAAAATGGGGCAGCATACCTTCATCCTTTCTTCCACACTTCAATTCGATGCCAAATCAGCCAATTCAACATCACAAGGCCCTTACCATGGCCATCAACAATAATTCTAATCAATAACCATAAAATTCAATGAATCTACATAAATTCAATCTAGGTTTAACAATATAATATAAATTAGATATAAATTGAATATAATTCTTATATCATTAGAAAGCCCATAAGAAACAACATAATAATTTAACAATAATAGCTTAATATAAGGTAACCCAATAAGTAGTTAAAACTAGGGTTCATCAATTTTCATGGGTTCATAGGTAATTAATGTTAAAATAATCAATAAAATACCAATTTTATCATAATTCAATGTTTAGAAATCATTTATCCAATAACCCATGGTAGAATCCCGAAATTGGACAATTCACTTTAGAGAATTTTGAAAAACATCTTGAGAGTTGGCCTCCTTGATGAAACAAGTATAAAGGATAAAAATACATACCTCAAGTTTTATAATTCTTCCTTTGATTAATAATTTCCACTCATAACGTGTTATGCCTCGTATATTTTTTATACGTAGTGCGCATCGTGATCTAGAAGACGTAAAGAAATATTAGGCAAGGATGTTATTTCCAAATGTGATATTAAGTATGAGTTGGCTAATGTAAGTGCCATTAAGTTTAAGTGAGGGATTAATTAGTGGCTAATTTGGATTGATTTAATCCAATGGGCCCCACCACTCAAGGCAAAAATTAAAAAGGGATCAGATTGTGGGCTGGCCTTAGTGGACAGGTGTAGAGGGGGGCTGCCTCCACTTCATACTATTAAATGAGGTGGAGAAATCCACTCCATGCTAAATAAAGTGGTGAAATGCATTGCTGCATATCATCTTCTTCTTCACCACTTGTCTTAGGCAGCCATGGAAATGGAGAAACCAACCTTGCAACTCTTGGCCAGCAGCTGCAAATAAATTGGTTAGTAACCTCCTTGTTTGGTGTGTTAATTCTTTAGAATACCCTTGTTAATTATCCATTAATTTTAAGAAGGGGGGCGTGACCAGTAGCTTAGGAAGTTTGTTTTAGTTATGGAATGTGCTAAGTATGAACGGAAACCATAATCGGATTATTAGTGGTGTCGTGTTGGTGCTTGGGTTGTTTTGATTAAAGCAAACTGCAGGAAAATTCTGTTTTGGCATTATGTATCTGTTGAATGTGATTATGAGTATATACTCCAAAGGATGAATACGATAAGGTAGATGTGTTGCGAATTATAAAACGAGTTATCGCTCGGTGTGTCGTTGCTTCGCTGCTATGGTTGCCGAGACGGAACTGTTTTGGGGAGGGGGCTGTTTAATATGATTCTTTGGGTTATATGTGTTATTGGTATTGCTGTGGATAATTTGGATTGTTGTCGGATTGGGACGAAGTAAGGAAAATAGGGGAAGTGCTGCCGAATTTTCGTTAGATTATTAGCTAGCTTACAAGAAAGTAAAGCACGATGTTTATCTAATTGCGGCACGATTGTTGCTTGTCATAGATTAATAGCTTGAGCAGTAAATATTGGACGTGCGGCTCGATTATACGGTATGTAACGCTGTCCCTTCTTTCTTTGTTTGGCATGACTTTTAAAAATAAGCGAATAACGGACAGATTTGATACTTACCTCTAGAGCGTCTAGGTGACGTATATTCTTACTTCCACAATTATTCCTCTATATATCGGCTATGTCTAAGGCTATGATGATCTCTAATATCTATGGTAGTGCTTCTTAGAGTCATTGAGATTTTACGTTTCCATATCGTATTAAAGGTTCATAATCTTGATAAAACATTAATCTTTGGTAATACTCCTTGCTGGTTCACGTTGATTGTTCTATTGAGTTGTAAGAAATGATTTTAATTGCATATGGTTGCTCATAATATTCTGCTCGTGCATAGAGTCATTTATCATTTCACCGAGTCCCGGGCTAGGTAATGTTCGTGCGGAGTTTCTTGCATATGTCACCGAGTTCCTCACTAGAGGGCCGGGTATGTATATTATATATATGATTGGTGATGTGGATGGTTATGATGATGATGATGACGGAGATGATGTGATGATTATTTTGCCGAGCCCCTTACTAGGGAAACTGGGCACCTTAAATGTTAAATATATGCATGATTTTCACTTAAAAGGGTATATGTGTAGTGATATTTTGTTTCGACTTGCCATATTGGTATCCTGTCATCTTTACCTTATGCTTTACCTACTCAGTACATTGTCCGCACTGACCCCCCTTTCCTCGGGGGGCTGCGTTTCATGCCCGCAGGTGTAGACGCACAGTTCGGTGATCCTCCCGCCTAGGATATCTACTCTGCTGATTGGGAGAGCTCCACTGTTCCGGAGCCCAGTTGTTTTGGTACATAACTTTTATGTAGTCTTTTGCTCGTCTATGGGTATGGTGGGGCCCTGTCCCGTCGAGTTTCACTAATGTACTCTTAGAGGTCTGTGGATATTATGTGGGTTGTATATATATGTTTTGGATAATGGTCTGGACATGGTTTGTTTGGATGTCCGCTTGTACAAGGGCAGCCTTGTCGGCTGCGTACATCATTGTGTATTGTGTAGTGGCAGCCTTGTCGGCATACGTATGTTATTATGCTTTGAATAGAGGCGGCCTTGTCGGCTCGCGTATGCTGTTATGGTTGAATGGTTATGACTCCTTATGAGACAGGTCCTCTTATATATATATGACGTTGGGGTTGGCTTGATTTGATTAAATTCCATATTGTCTTAGTTTCAGTTGGTTATACTTAGCAGGTTTGTATGTGGGTGTCCAAAACGGGCACTAGTCACGGCCCATCGGGTTGGGTCGTGACAAAGAGTGGTATCAGAGCGGTTCTTCCTCGGAAGTGTCTACAGACCGTGTCTAGTAGAGTCTTGTTTATCGGTGTGTTGTGCACCACATCTATAAACAGGAAGCTACAGGACATTTAGGATGTCATTCTTTCTTCTTATTCTAGATCGTGCGATAGAGCTATATTAACAGGATAATCCCTCTCTAACGAATCCGTGTGTTTTCAGCTATGCCTCCAAAGAAAGTGACAGCCGCCCAGAAGGGAAAATCGGTAGCAGAAGGTACTAGTCAGACCCGGAGAGTTACTAGGGCCCATGCCCAGTCTATGCCTTGTATGATGCTCCAGTCGGAGAGCTCTGCTACACCCCCACCGCCAGAAGAGCTTAGAGCAGCAGCAGCTCCAGTTCAGGGGACACCACCAGCCCGCGAGGCCCCAACATCTGAACCTCCAGCTCCTCAGTCAGGGGCGGAGGATAGGGCCATGAGAGATGCGGTTCAATTGCTGACTAGATTAGTGGCAGATCAGGCTCGCAGGCATGGACTAGGAGTTGATCATGCGGACAGATCTGATAGCTTAAGGGCTCGTGACTTCTTAAGTTGTAATCCTCCAGAGTTCTTTGGGTCAAGGCCCCAGGATGATCCGCAAGAGTTTATTCGTCAGATGCAGCGTACATTGAGGATAATCAAGGCTTCGGAGACCGAGTCTGTTGAGTTGCCTACGTATCGTTTGCGGGATGTAGCTATTAATTGGTATGAGTCTTGGGAGTTATCTAGGGGTGAGGGTGCTCCTCCAGCGGTATGGGATGAATTTGTGGAGGCTTTCCAGGGCCACTTCCTGCCTCCAGAGATGAAGCGAGCTAGAGTCGATAGATTCTTGCGTTTGAAGCAAAATGGCAGGAGCGTTCGAGAGTATAGCCTCGAGTTTGATTCATTGGCAAGGCATGCGCCTACTATTGTGGCTGATATGGCAGACAGGGTACATTGTTATGTGATCGGATTGGATTGTTATCTGATTGACGGTTGTATGGCAGTGACTCTTCAGCCAGGTATGGACATTGCTCGGGTGCAGGCATATGCACAGGGGGTAGAGGATCGGCACCGGGACGTCAGCCAGATAGAGATTATAATAGAGGCCAGCATAAGAGGGCTAGATCAGCAGGTTATCCTGACGAGTTTCACAGCGGGCAGTCTCAGCAGCATGTTAGATTTTCTTCCCAGCCAGCACAGAGTGCACCCCCACGTTTCACGGGTAGGGGGTTCAATCGTATGGGATATTCGGAAGCTGGTCAGAGCTCTAGGGCATCAGGGTCACAGATGGGCCGGGGTTTGAGCCAGTCGAGGCCACCTTTGCCTCGGTGTTCTCGTTGTGGTAAGTCCCATCCTGGGGAATGTCGTTGGGCTACAGGTGCGTGTTTTTCTTGCGGCCGTCAGGGCCATACTATGAGGGAGTGTCACCTTAGAGGTAGTGCAGGTGGTATGGCACAGCCTACAGGGTCCGTTGCTGGTTCATCTTCTTCTGTGGCTATGCGCCCTACGGGGCAGGGTATTCAGGCACCAGCATGCCGTGGTAGAGGACGTGGTGGAGCTTCCAGTTCTAGCGGTCCCTCAAACCGTATATATGCTTTGACTAATAGGCAAGATCAGGAGGCGTCACCTAATGTGATCACAGGTATATTATCACTATTCTCCCGAAGTGTGTATGCATTGATAGACCCAGGTTCCACCTTATCATATATATCTCCCTTTGTTGCTAGTAGGATCGGAATAGAGTCTGAGTTGATAGAACCATTTGAGGTAGCCACACCTGTAGGAGATTTTGTCATAGCTACGCGAGTATATAGGAATTGTTCAGTAGTTATATATAGTCGTCGTACCGTAGCAGATCTAATAGAGTTAAATATGATTGAGTTTGATATTATCATGGGCATGGATTGGTTGGCTGCTTGTTATGCTAATGTTGATTGCAGAGGAAAGATAGTTCGATTTCAATTTCCAGGGGAACCGATTATAGAGTGGAAGGGAAGTACATTATCGCCGAAAGGTAAGTTCATTTCATACCTCAAGGCCGGGAAGATGGTTAGAAAAGGCTATATTTACCATCTGATTCGGGTGCATGACATAAAGGCAGAGGCACCGACTCTTCAATCAGTCCCGGTAGTTAATGAATTTCCCGATGTATTCCCCGAGGAACTTCCAGGCCTTCCTCCAGAACGGGAGATAGAGTTTACTATAGATGTACTGCCAGATACCCAGCCTATATCTATACCTCCTTATAGAATGGCACCTGCTGAGTTGAGAGAATTGAAAGAGCAATTGAGGGATTTGCTAGAAAAGGGCTTCATCAGGCCTAGTACGTCACCTTGGGGAGCACCGGTACTGTTTGTGAGGAAGAAGGATGGGTAGCTGCGGATGTGCATTGATTATAGGCAGTTGAACAAAGTAACAATAAAGAACAGGTATCCCCTCCCAAGGATTGACGATCTATTTGACCAGTTGCAGGGTGCAAAGTGTTTTTCAAAGATAGACTTGCGGTCAGGTTATCATCAGGTGCGGGTAAGGGAGGCAGATATTCCAAAGACGGCATTCCGGACCCGATATGGGCATTATGAGTTTAGAGTGCTGTCTTTTGGGCTGACTAATGCTCCAGCGGTGTTCATGGATTTAATGAATCGAGTATTTAAACCATTCCTTGATATGTTTGTTATTGTATTTATAGACGATATTCTGGTCTATTCACGTTCAGAAGAGGAGCATGCAGATCATTTAAGGACGGTACTTAGGGTGCTTCAGCACCAGAAGTTGTATGCTAAATTTTCTAAGTGCGAGTTCTGGTTGACTTCAGTGGCATTCTTGGGGCATATTATTGGAGCTGATGGTATTCGGGTAGACACGCAAAAGATTGAGGCAGTAAAGACTTGGCCCAGACCTACGACACCTACTGAGGTACGCAGCTTTCTGGGGTTAGCAGGATATTACAGGAGATTCGTAGAAAAGTTTGCCTCAATTTCAGCGCCTTTGACAAGGCTAACTCAAAAGGCAGCCAAGTTCCAGTGGACAGATGCTTGTGAGCGAAGCTTCCAGCTATTGAAAGACAAATTGACTACAGCTCCAGTCCTAACTCTTCCGGAGGGACCAGACGGCTATATTATTTATTGTGATGCTTCGGGTGTTGGGCTAGGATGTGTATTGATGCAGCATGGCAAAGTTATAGCCTATGCCTCCCGACAACTTAGGAAGCATGAAAAGAACTATCCTACTCACGATCTGGAGTTAGCGGTCGTGGTTCATGCCTTGAAGATATGGAGACATTATTTATATGGTGTCCATGTGGACATCTATACAGATGATAAGAGTCTCCAATATATCTTTAAACAGAAGGAGCTGAACTTACGACAGAGGCGGTGGTTAGAGTTGCTAAAGGATTATGATGTTGATATTTTATATCATCCAGGGAAAGCGAATGTTGTAGCAGATGCTCTTAGCCGTAAGTCCATGGGTAGCTTGACAGATGTACAACCAGAAAGGAGGGATATGGTTCGGGAGATTCAGCGGCTATCCAGCCTTGGAGTGTCCGTCTAGCTAATTCGGAAGATAGTGGAGTTTCTATTCGAGAGGTTGCTGAGTCCTCAATCATAGATGAGGTAAAGAGACACCAATACAAGGACCCTATTCTGGCACAGTATAGAGATGCAGCTCTTCAAAAGGAAAAGACCCCATTTAAGGTTACACCTGACGGAGTGTTACGATATGAAGGCAGATTGTGTGTACCCGATACTGCGGGGCTACGATGGCAGGTTATGGGAGAGGCACACTCTGCCCGTTATTCTATTCACCCAGGGTCAACAAAAATGTATCATGACCTCAGATGCTTATATTGGTGGGATGGCATGAAAAGGGACATAGCGGAGTTTGTTGCTCAGTGCCCGAATTGTCAACAAGTCAAGATCGAACATCAAAAGCCTGGTGGATTATTACAGGAGATAGAGATCCCGACTTGGAAATGGGAGATGATTAATATGGACTTCATTACAGGCTTACCTCGCACTCAACGGTAGTATGACTCTATATGGGTTATTGTAGATAGGCTGACGAAATCGGCCCATTTTCTTCCAGTCAGGACTACTTATTCGGCCGAAGATTATGCGAGGTTATATGTCAGGGAGATAGTGAGACTTCATGGGGTTCCCACGTCCATTATATCAGACAGAGGAGCTCAATTTACAGCCAACTTTTGGAGATCGTTTCAGAAGGGATTGGGGACACAGGTGAACCTTAGCACAGCATTTCACCCTCAGACTGATGGGCAGGCTAAGCGTACTATTCAGACACTAGAAGATATGTTGCGGGCCTGTATTATTGACTTCAAAGGCAGCTGGGATGACCACTTGCCGCTCATTGAGTTTGCCTATAATAATAGCTACCATTCTAGTATCCAGATGGCACCGTACGAGGCCTTATATGGGAGGAAGTGCAGATCACCTATTGGTTGGTTTGATGTTGGCGAGACTAAGTTAATAGGCCTGGATGTGATTCAGCAAGCTGTTGACAAGGTGAAGCTTATTCAAGAAAGATTATTAGCAGCCCAGAGTCGACAGAAGTCATATGCAGATAATCGGCGTCGAGATTTGGAGTTTCAGATTGGTGACTGGGTATTCCTTAAGGTATCACCCATGAGGGGTGTGATGAGATTCGGCAGGAAGGGGAAGCTCAGTCCGAGATACATTGGGCCTTATCAGATTGTTCGTAGGATAGGCAAGGTTGCCTATGAGTTGGATCTACCATCTGATTTGGAGGCGGTACATCCAGTCTTCCATGTATCGATGCTACGTAAATGTATTGGTGATCCTTCTAGAGTATTCCCTGTAGATGATATTCAGGTAACAGAGGAGTTGTCATATGAGGAGAAACCCGTGGCTATACTTGATCGTCAGGTTAGAAGGTTACGTACTAAGGATGTGGCTTCCGTCAAAGTGTTGTGGCAAAATAACAATAGGGAGGAGATGACTTGGGAAGCGGAAGACGAAATGAAGAATAAGTATCCTTACTTGTTCCCCGTACCTGCAGGTAATTCAATTTCTAGCTTGACTATATTGATAGATAATGAGATTATGTAGCTGTGAGGCATCTGTAAGTTACGGAATGCAGGTTGATAGGTATAACTTTTAGAGAGACCTCGCTGGAATTTGTTTTTGCAAGACGCTAACTTAACATTCGAGGACGAATGTTCCTAAGGGGGGAAGGATGTTATGCCTCATATATTTTTTATACGTAGTGCGCATCGTGATCTAGAAGACGTAAAGAAATATTAGGCAAGGATGTTATTTCCAAATGTGATATTAAGTATGAGTTGGCTAATGTAAGTGCCATTAAGTTTAAGTGAGGAATTAATTAGTGGCTAATTTGGATTGATTTAATCCAATGGGCCCCACCACTCAAGGCAAAAATTAAAAAGGGATCAGATTATGGGCTGGCCTTAGTGGACAGGTGTAGAGGGGGGCTGCCTCCACTTCATACTATTAAATGAGGTGGAGAAATCCACTCCATGCTAAATAAAGTGGTGAAATGCATTGCTGCATATCATCTTCTTCTTCACCACTTGTCTTAGGCAGCCATGGAAATGGAGAAACCAACCTTGCAACTCTTGGCCAGCAGCTGCAAATAAATTGGTTAGTAACCTCCTTGTTTGGTGTGTTAATTCTTTAGAATACCCTTGTTAATTATCCATTAATTTTAAGAAGGGGGGCGTGACCAGTAGCTTAGGAAGTTTGTTTTAGTTATGGAATGTGCTAAGTATGAACGGAAACCATAATCGGATTATTAGTGGTGTCGTGTTGGTGCTTGGGTTGTTTTGATTAAAGCAAACTGCAGGAAAATTCTGTTTTGGCATTATGTATATGTTGAATGTGATTATGAGTATATACTCCAAAGGATGAATACGATAAGGTAGATGTGTTGCGAATTATAAAACGAGTTATCGCTCGGTGTGTCGTTGCTTCGCTGCTATGGTTGCCGAGACGGAACTGTTTTGGGGAGGGGGCTGTTTAATATGATTCTTTGGGTTATATGTGTTATTGGTATTGCTGTGGATAATTTGGATTGTTGTCGGATTGGGACGAAGTAAGGAAAATAGGGGAAGTGCTGCCGAATTTTCGTTAGATTATTAGCTAGCTTACAAGAAAGTAAAGCACGATGTTTATCTAATTGCGGCACGATTGTTGCTTGTTATAGATTAGTAGCTTGAGCAGTAAATATTGGACGTGCGGCTCGATTATACGGTATGTAACGCTGTCCCTTCTTTCTTTGTTTGGCATGACTTTTAAAAATAAGCGAATAACGGACAGATTTGATACTTACCTCTAGAGCGTCTAGGTGACGTACATTCTTACTTCCACAATTATTCCTCTATATATCGGCTATGTCTAAGGCTATGATGATCTCTAATATCTATGGTAGTGCTTCTTAGAGTCATTGAGATTTTACGTTTCCATATCGTATTAAAGGTTCATAATCTTGATAAAACATTAATCTTTGGTAATACTCCTTGCTGGTTCACGTTGATTGTTCTATTGAGTTATAAGAAATGATTTTAATTGCATATGGTTGCTCATAATATTCTGCTCGTGCATAGAGTCATTTATCATTTCACCGAGTCCCGGGCCGGGTAATGTTCGTGCGGAGTTTCTTGCATATGTCACCGAGTTCCTCACTAGAGGGCCGGGTATGTATATTATATATATGATTGGTGATGAGGATGGTTATGATGATGATGATGACGGAGATGATGTGATGATTATTTTGCCGAGCCCCTTACTAGGGAAACTGGGCACCTTAAATGTTAAATATATGCATGATTTTCACTTTAAAGGGTATATGTGTAGTGATATTTTGTTTCGACTTGCCATATTGGTATCCTGTCATCTTTACCTTATGCTTTACCTACTCAGTACATTGTCCGTACTGACCCCCCTTTCCTCGGGGGGCTGCGTTTCATGCCCGCAGGTGTAGACGCACAGTTCGGTGATCCTCCCGCCTAGGATATCTACTCTGCTGATTGGGAGAGCTCCACTGTTCCGGAGCCCAGTCGTTTTGGTACATAACTTTTATGTAGTCTTTTGCTCGTCTATGGGTATGGCGGGGCCCTGTCCCGTCGAGTTTCACTAATGTACTCTTAGAGGTCTGTGGATATTATGTGGGTTGTATATATATGTTTTGGATAATGGTCTGGACATGGTTTGTTTGGAATGTCCGCTTGTACAGGGGCAGCCTTGTCGGCTACGTACATCATTGTGTATTGTGTAGTGGCAGCCTTGTCGGCATACGTATGTTACTATGCTTTGAATAGTGGCGGTCTTGTCGGCTCGCGTATGCTGTTATGGTTGAATGGTTATGACTCCTTATGAGACAGGTCCTCTATATATATATGACGTTGGGGTTGGCTTGATTTGATTAAATTCCATATTGTCTTAGTTTCAGTTGGTTATATTTAGCAGGTTTGTATGTGGGTGTCCAAAACGGGCACTAGTCACGGCCCATCGGGTTGGGTCGTGACATAACGTAACCTCCAAGATGTTTCTTCAATTTGGACTTCAATGTAGTATTTGGAATTTCATAGGGGATTTGGGTTTTCAATTTGGATGAATGAAGTCTTTAAGGTGTTTACCCTTTATATAATTAATTGAAATTACCCAAAAGACCCTTAATAAAAATCCAATGACTTAATTTAGAAGTGGGGTGAATTTACCAATTCACCCCTAACTTGGCAGCAGCCTATGTAGGAAAGCAGGTCGCTCGTCGCCTGCACTTGACGGGGTGTCACCACTACGATGGGCCGTCACTGGCCATAGTAGGTGGTTAAGGTAGCCTGCCAAGTATTCCCTCTTAACTCATGGTCAAATCCACCACGACGACACCCTTCGATGGGGCTTCAATAGGCCTACGAGCCACTGACTGCTCCGTCGTCTTGGGCCTTCCTGGGACTGTGTTGGAAACAGTTTTGGGTCCTTCCTCAAGGACCCTTATATTTTCCTTGGAGATAATTTTCCCGGACTTTTATTACCCAAAAACGATTTTATATAAATTTAAAACCTCTCACGAGAATTTCAACCAAAACGAACACGTAAAACTCGACAAAACACGCGTAGACGCACAAGGTCACTTCAAGGAATATCTTTCGAATGCCTTGGACGTGCTTGGTCGTTTGACCTTCAAACTTCACTAAACTTAAAACACCACTTATACATAATATATAAACTCAATTAAGATCCTTAACAAATAATGAAACACACATAAGCACATAGAACCACATACGAGACACATAGGTGACTTAGTCATCGAACGTCTTGGTCGTCCCTTGATGTTTGACTTCCAACACCCCTAATACTTTAGCTACTGCATATATACCATATATTATACATATTTAGGACCTTATACCATCAATACCAACATATTTGGATATAGTTAACCTAGGTAATCTTGGGGTCTTACAATCTCCCCCACTTGGACAACGTTCGTCCTCGAATTACACTTGCCACTCTCCGAACACTTCCAAGATTTGAGACTCCACTAAAGGGAAAAAACATTCCATATGACACATAATAAACAAGAAAACATCTATTTCACATAGCCAAGAGATTCATAACACAACAAGGAACTAGAAAACAGTTCTATAACTCATTATGCTACAAAACTCACATGCTTCGTTCCAAATAGTAGAAACTCATTTTATATTCAATATCACACTTATATACATCAGTTCTAAAGACATTACAACAATTTTAGACAAAAGAATCAAATAGCCAATTTTCACAAAATATTGCAGTGAACTATTTCTCAGGTACACTTATTTACCAAATTTTTCCAAAAATCCAATTTTTTTAGGCAATTCATAATATAAACATGCTAATATGCAAAGTAACATCATATAAAAACATGTTAAAACATAATCAAGGCTTCATAAATCACACAATGCAAGAAGTTAATAAAATTCAATTTCAACCAAACTCTTAAACATCATGCACAAGCAACAATTTTTAGACTTCTATCCCATCTACAAACCATACTCTCCCACTTAGAAGGAACTCATATCTTTACAAAAGAAAGAGAAGTTACCAACATCATCATAACTCTTCTTCTCATTCGGCTTCTACACCCTAGAACGGAGTGCATAGAAACGCCTCTTTGTTGAAGCATCATCCTTTGGAACACTAGGAGCAACTTGTGTACCCTCTCTTCCTCTAGTAGCAATAATAGGACAATATCTCACCTTGTGCCCATCTTTACCACAAGCAAAGCAACTCCCAATACCCAATAGACACTCACCATAATGTTTCTTGCCACATTTTGCACAAGTAGGCTTTCCATCCTTGGAACCACCTCTTTTCTCAACCTTATACTTAGCACTCCTAGGTTCTCCTTGAGATTGAACCTTCTTCTTAAAACCTGATTGCTCTTGATTGGTAGCACCACTCCTTTTCAAACTTCTAGCCATCCTCCTAATTTTGGACTCTTAAATTGATTGTGCATACACCATGAGTCTAGCTAGAGTCATATCATCATGCAACATAGCAGTACAACCTTCTTCCACCACTAAGTCAGCTACCCTTGTCACAAAACGATTCATTGTTTCGTTTGGATTGGACACAAGAGAAGGGGCATACCTAGACAAAGTTGAGAATTTCAAATGGTACTCCTTAACAATCATATTGCCTTGCTTGAGGTTGATAAACTCCTCCTCCTTAATTTCTCTTCTCTCTTGGAGAAAGTACATACCAAGAAAAGCTTCTTTAAATTCTTCCCATTGAATAGAACCCGATTCTTCCGGCCTATTATCCTTCCATTGAGTTTACCAAATTTGAGAAACATCCCTCAATTAGTACGAACCCTACTCCGCCTTCCCTAGATGTAACCCCCATAGCACTCAAAACCTTTTACACTCCATCAAGAAACTCTTGGGGATCCTCATTTACCTTAGAGCCAAGAAAGATAAGAGGATTCATCCTCACAAAATCTCTCAACCTAGATGTCATAGTGCTCTCCACAACCCTAGGCATTATATTCAAATTAGCTTGTATAGTCATGACTTGGGCTATAACAATCAATGCCTCTCTAATTTCCCTATTAGACATCTCCAAACATCAATGCCTCCTTCCACATTAGGAATAGGATCACCTTGGGGAGGCACTCGGGCATCTTGATCACCTTGAGTTTAAACCTCCTCATTCACCCTCTCCTCTTCCAACCTTCTAGCGATCATCCCTCTTATATTCATCTCCTAGAAAACACAAGTAAACTCATAAGAAGGATAATCATAAGATTTATTCTACCACACGACATAGGAGAATAAAAGAAGGGAAACACTATCGTTCTATAGCATCTCGCCCATAGATGTGTCGTGACTCAAACCGATGGTCAAGACTCTACTAGACGTGACTTGATGAGACTCCTTGATTCCTAATACTACTTTGACCATCCTATGCTCTGATACCAACCTTGTCACACCCCAATACCACACCATAGAATTTAAGGTACAATCTCGGATTGTAACCGAAGTACTCGACCTCTCAGAGGTCTTATACATGCCCTTTCATATTATTCATCGCATAAACATAGTGAAATGTAGTGCGGAATTAGAAATTTTCATAAAACATAATATAGTCTTCAAAATCTCTTTCATATAAAAGAATAGGAAATACTAAGTCTCAATCTCATCATCTTAAGACACAAGAATACTTGAGACACGGCCCATACTTCAAAATTCTCTTGAATGATCTTCTAAGTTCAAGTCTTCACTTCCCAAAGCTCTTTACCTACCAAGAACTAAAAATAGTTAAAACCATGGAAATAGTACAACTACATGTACTAAGTATGACATTCTGCATAAAAACCATGAAAATGCACTTTTATTGGAATTATTCATCTTTTAATTAAAATATAATATTATAATCATAAGAACATCATATAGATTAAAGGAACACATAAGAAACCACTTAACCAAAAATTGCATTTTTAGAAGTCACTTAACAGTAACCTCATTCATTATTACAGTGAATTAATTCACTAATTGGTGAAGCACTTTGTTCATAGCATGTAAACTTCTCACTCAAGGATAACCTAAAATTCACTTAAGTCACACAAAGAGAGACCGCCCATACACCCTCTCTAGATGTGTCTAAGCGACCCTTAAGATTACTTATAATGAGTCACATACACACTTCAAGACATCAAACATATTAACATATAGACACTATGGCATTTCCTCATCAAAGGCTATCAAAAGACTGACTTAAGTAGGTCAAGAAGATAATGTCCATGATTGACCTCTTAAAGACTACCTAACTTATCCTTATGACTTCCTAAGTTCGTAACATGTCCACATAATCAACATCTTCCCTAATTAGAGTCATTCTTAAGACTCATCTAGGTAAGATACAAAGTGACCATTCTTACGCCCCCTTTACACCTTAACCAGACAACCCTTAAATACTATAGATAGGTACTTATTCCTTTTACCTACTCCATAACATAAGTCATTAGTTCATTAATTCATAAAGACTCATACATCACATAAAGTACATTCAAGTAATGGTCTTGGTAAAGACCTAGGGACTCCACATAACACCTTCAAAGTCTATTGTGCAATTTCTAGATAGCGTCCATACCAAAACCTAAACTGCATAAACTCCTCTAATGCTAGTAGGTATCCCACATGATGAGAATAGGCAATAACTGACATAGACCATGATATCTTGACATGAAATCTGGAGTTCTAACCTACTCAAATGAGGTTGTTCTACTTGCCAATGGTAGAACTTAGACACATCTCAAGTAGGCACATGATTAAGGAATATGAAGGGAATACTTTGTAATCTAGTCTTATACCTAACTAGAACAACTTTCCCTTACCATACTTACTCGTTGATAGCCTTCGTTCATATAGAGTAATCCAAACATTAGGTTCACATAAAAGGGTTCCATCACAAGTTCATAATCGAATCACATTTACCCTACCCAGGAAGGTCCACAAGCGCTACCTCACAATGGCGACAAGAAGCTCATGATGACTTTCCTAAGGATTAATATGATACCATTCCATCCAAGTAACCATAAGTCCATCATTCCTTTACTTTGAAGGATACCATTATGGGTTACGCTTCAACAATCTTAACCTTACCCTTAAGTCAAGGTTTTCACATAATAGACTCTCATATCATCATTTAAAGTCACATGTAATTCATACATTCAATAATAAGAGTTCTAACACCCTAAATAAATACATAACATATTCATAATCATATATATACATCAAGCAAGATATACAAGTCAACCAAGACAAGACATCACATACTTCACTTGAACTCATAATGCAAGTCATTCTAGAAACACCTAGACACAACCTAACCTCTTCAAGTCATCCTATATATCATCATAAAATCATAAATGTACTCCACATATAGTCGCAAAGCCAAGTAGTAATAACCAAGATAAAACCCTAACACTTTACTCATAATGTCAAAGTCATAGTCTAACATGATCACTTAAGGCAACATAAGTAGAAGAACACATGTATGGCTTCACATGTATATTAATAATGTCATGATTCACATAATCAACTACACAAATAGCCACATTACTTGAAGTAGTTGCCAAAAAGTCCATGCTCATCATATTGCATAGAGTAACTCCGACAAGGCCACGTCAATTGCAAGTAAAACACATAACACCGCCACCATAAGTGGACCATACCAATCACAATAGAATCGAAGTTTAATTAATATCAAATTAAAGAAAATGGGGCAGCATACCTTCATCCTTTCTTCCACACTTTAATTGAATGCCAAATCAGCCAATTCAACATCACAAGGCCCTTACCCATGACCATGAACAATAATTCAAATCAATAACCATATAATTCAATGAATCTACATGAATTCAATATAGATTTAACAATATAAGATAAATTAGATATAAATTGAATATAATTCTTATATCATTAGAAAGCCCATAAGAAACAACATAATAATTCAACAATATTAGCTTAATATCAAGTAACCCAATAAGTAGTCAAAACTAGGGTTCATCAATTTTCATGGGTTCATAGGTAATTTATGTTAAATCATAAATAAAATATCAATTTTATCATAACTCAATGTTTAGAAATCATTTATACAAGAACCCATGGTAGAATCCCGAAATTGGACAATTCACTTTAGAAAACTTTGAAAAACATCTTGAGAGTTGGTCTCCTTGATGAAACAAGTATAAAGGATAAAAATACATACCTCAAGGATTATAATTCTTCACTTTGATGAATAATTTCCACTCATAACGTCACCTCCAAGCAGTTTCTTCAATTTGGACTTCAATGGAGTATTTTGGATTTCTTAGGGGATTTGGGTTTTTAATTTGGACGAATGAAGTCTTTAATGTGTTTACCCTTTATATACTTAATTAAAACACCCAAAAGACCCTTATTAAACCGCCAATGACTTAATTTAGAAGTGGGGTGAATTTACCAATTAACCCCTAATTTGGCAGCAACCTGCATAGGAAATCAGGTCGCTCGACGCCTGCCCTTGACGGGGCGTCATCACCACGACGGGCCGTCACTGGCCATAGTAAGTGGCTAAAGTAGCCTTCCAAGGCTTCCCTATTAACCCATGTCCAAGTCCCTCACAACGACACCCTTCGACGGGGCGTCAATGGGACTACGAGCCATTGACTGCTCCGTCGTCTGGGGCCTATCTGGGACTGTTTTGGCAACAGTTTTGGGTCCTTCCTCAAGGACCCTTATATAGTCCTTGAAGATAATTTTCCTGAACTTTTCTGACCCAAAAAAACGATTGTATATAATTTCAAAACCTCTCACCAGAATTTTCATCCAAAATGAACACATAAGACTTGACAAAACATGCCTAGACGCACAAGGTCACTTCAAGGCATATCTTTCAAACGTCTTGGACGTGCTTGGTCGTTTGACCTTCAAACTTCACAAAACTCAACACACCTCTTATACATGATATTAACTCAATTAAGAACCTTAAAAAATAATTAAACACACATAAGCACATAGAATTACATACGAGACACATAGGTGACTTAGTCATTGAGCGTCTTGGTCGTCCCTTGACGTTTGACTACTAACACCCCTAATACTTTAGCTACTGCATATATACCATATATTATACATATTTAGGACCTTAGACAATCAATACCAACATGTTAGTATATAGTTATCCTAGGTCATCTTTGGGGTCTTACACTCAACCTCTTTACTTGCCTATGAAGGATTTGAACCGGGACCTTCTCACAAGAGAGGTTATCCTTGACACCAAGAACCTCAATTGGAAGAATGGAATCGGGATCACCGAAACACTTCTTCAACATAGAAACATGGAAAACTGAAAGGACCAAAACCAATTCACTAGGGAGTTTCAATTCATAGGCGACCTTACCAACCCTTTGGGAGATTTCATGGGGACCCACATAAAGAGGGCTTAACTTCCCTCTATTTCCAAATCTAACCACCCCCTTCATAGGTGAAGTTTTCAAGTACACCTGATTACCTTCTTCAAACTCTAAATCCCTCCTCCTATAATCGCCATAAGACTTTTGCCGACTATAGGGCGTTTGCAGGAGATTTCTTATCATATGGACCTTCTCGAAAGTCTTATAAATCAAATTGGGACCTAGAATCGAACACTTACCTGCCTTAAAACCACCCAATAGGATACCTACACCTCCTACCATATAAGGCTTCCTAGGGAGCCTTGGAAATGGATGAATGGAAACTATTATTGTAAGAAAACTCCACCAAAGGCAAGTTCATATCCCAACATCCCTTGAAGTCAATGACACAAGATATAGGCATATCCTCAAGGGTTTGAATAGTACATTCCGCTTGACCATTCGTTTGGGGATGAAAAGTGGTACACAACTTCACTTTCGTACCTAACCCTTCTTAGAAATACTTCCAAAACCTAGATGTGAAATATGCACCCATATTCGATATGATGGATAACGGAGTACCATGGCAACACACAATCTCATCTATGAAGATCTTGCAACAAACTTCCGCTGAATAAGTAGACTTGATGGGAATAAAATGAGCAGACTTGGTCAACCTATCTACCCCTACCTATATCGAGTCATATTGCTTTTGAGTCTTAGGCAAACCTACTACAAGATCCATATTGATGTCTTCCGACTTCCAAGTAGGAATTTGGATTTCTTGTAGTAAGCCACCCGACTTTAGATGTTCGGATTTCACTTGTTTGCAATTTGGACACTTAGAAAAAAACTCCACTATGTCCCTTTTAAAACCTTCCCACAAATATATTTACCTAAGGTCATGATACATCTTTATTAACCCCGGATGAATGGAATAACGGGACCCTTGAGCTTCATCAAAAATCTGGTTCCTCAAATCATCACCATTAGGAACACACAACTGCCCTTGATACCTCAAAACACCATCTCCACCTAAGGATAATTACTCATTATACTTAACAAGAACCTATTATTTCAACTCTATCAATGGTTGATCAAGGTGTTTTTTGACTTCACCTCAACAACCAAGGATGATTCGGAGTTATGATGGACCATCACACCATCATTTGGAGAACCTTCCATTCTAACACTTAATTTAGCCAACCTATGAACATCTTTCACTAGGTCTTTCTTGGCTTCCTCTGTATGATACATACTACCCATGGTCATACGACTTAGAGCATTGGCCACCACATTGGCCCTGCCGGGGTGATAGAGAACACTCATATCATAATCTTTAAGCAATTCTAACCACCTTCATTGTCGGAGATTCAAGTCTTTTTGAATAATCATATATTGGAGACTCTTATGGTCGGTAAACACATCAACTTGAACACCATACAAGTAATGCCTCCATATTTTCAAGGCAAATATCACGGCCGTTAACTCAAGATCATGAGTGGGAAATTCTTCTCATGAACCTTAATTTTTCTAGAAGCATAGTCAATGACTTTCCCATGTTTCATAAGTACACACCCTAACCCACTCAGGATGTATCACAATACACAATGAAGCCCTTTGTACACTCTGATAAAATCAACACCGGAGTGGAAGTAAATCTATATTACAATTTGGAAGATCTTTTGACATGCCTCCGACCACTCAAACTTCTTACTCTTTTGGGTCAAAGTAGTCAAGGGAGATACAATCGACGCAAAATCATCCACAAACCTCCAATAGTAACCCTCTAGACCCAAGAAACTCCTAATGTCGGTTGGAGTCAATGGTCTATGCCAACTTCTAACCGGCTCTGTTTTCCTTGGATTGACCTCAACTCCCTCACTAGATATGATATGACCAAGAAACGCCACCGATCTCAACCAAAACTCACATTTGATATACTTGGCAAACAATTGATGTTATTTAAGGGTTTGCAATACCACCCTCAAGTGACCCATCTGATCACCCTTATTTATCGAATATACTAAGATGTCATCGTTGAAGACAATGACAAATAAATCTAGGTAACTTCAAAACACCCTATTCATAAGGTCCATAAACACCGCCGGAGCATTAGTTGGACCAAAGGACATTACTGAGAACTCATAGTGCTCATATCTAGTCTGAAATGTTGTCTTTGCTATATCCTCACCTCTCACCATAAGTTGGTGATACCCCGACCTCAAGTCAATTTAAAAGTAGCTTGCCCCTGGAGTTAATCAAACAAGTTGTCAATCCGAGGGAGAGGATACTTGTTGTTGATAGTGACTTTATTGAGGTGACGATAATCAATACACATTCTCAAAGACCCATCCTTCTTCTTCAAAAAAAAAAACTGGAGCACTCCATGGAGAAATATTAGGCCTTATGAAGCCGTTATCTAGTAAATCTTTGAGTTGACCCTTTAGCTCCTTCAATTTTGTCGGAGCCATACGATAAGGAGGAATTAAAATGTGATTTTTTTCCGGTAGCAAATCGATACCAAAATTAATTTCCCATTCGAGAGGAATACCGGGAAGGTCATTAGAAAAAACCTCCGGATATTCACTCACTGCGGGGACCGACTCAATGGGAGGAATTTTGGAGTCTAAATCTTAGACTCTTACTATGTGATATAGACAACCCTTTTAGATCATGTTGCATGCTTTTGGACAAGAAATGAAATGACCTCTAGGAATAGAATTTCCCCCCTTCCACTCAACAATGGGTTCATTTGGGAAATTAAACCTCACCACCGTCGTTCTACAATCAATAGTGGCAAAGCAAGAATGCAACCAATCCATACCAAAAAATGATATCAAAATCAAGATATCTAGTTCTACTAGATCAACATGAGAAACTCTATTGGTCAATATGATAGGAAAATTTCTATATACCCTCTTTGCAACAACCGACTCACCCACCAGGGTAGACACTATGAAGGGTTCATGCAAGATGTCGGGTAAAGTATCAAACTTTTTATCTAATAATGGTCTAATAAATGAAAAACTAGCATCAGGATCAAGTAAAGCCTACACATCAATAAAAAAAGCCTTACAATATACTTGTCACCACATCGGGAGCGGTCACTTGCTTACCCTAGTGTAGAGAGAATAGAAGTGGTTCTCCTTAGGAGTATCAGTAGAACCACTTTGTTGACCTCTCTTATCTTGACCCTTCATATTAGGGAAATACCTAACCTTCTGTCCACTCTTGCCACAACCAAAGAAATTGCCCATTCCGACCAAGAATTCACCAAAATGACCCTTTCCACACTTAGCACGTGTAGGCTTCTCATTTTGGTGAGTTTCCTTTCGTTCCCTTTTGAGACCTAGGTTTTGCCACCTTATCATTATGAGCCTTAGGGAACTTATATGGAACTTGATTAGAGAACATTTTCTTGAACTTAGACTTTTCTTGAATCTCAAGCCTACCCTTAGAAGAACCACCATCAAAAGACCTTTCCCTCTTAGCATCTCTACTCTTCCTCCTAGCCCTTCCCTCCTCTACTTGTCTAGCATGAACCATAAGACGAGAAATGTTCATGTTTTCATGTAGCATAGCTGAATGACACTCGTCTTCCAAGTCTTTCGACACCCCCATCACAAAACGACTCATTTCATCCCTAGGATCGGAAACAAAAGAACGAGCATGCTTGGATAATTTAGTAATTTTTAAGGAGAATTCAACCATACTCATAACTCCTTGACGAAGGTTGATGAACACCAGCAAATTGGCCTACCTCATCTCCCTACGAAAGAACCGATCAAGAAATGCCTTCTTGAAGATATCCCAAGTCACAAGTCCACCCCTAAGAGGCCTATTGTACTCCATTGAACATACCAAGTTTGTGCCATATATTTGAGTTGATATGTGGCTAACTCGGACTTCACACTAGTAGACAACCCCATAGAAAAGAGTATCTTGTAGACTTCATAAATGAACTCTAGGGGATCTTCTTCAACCTTAGACATATAGAAAGTAGGAGTATTCATCTTCGTGAAGTCCCTTAGATGGGATTCCATGGTAGTGGCTTGTTGAGTCTCATGAGGTACCACTTTCCGGTTAGCTTGGGCCGTCATAGATTGAGCTTGAGTAGTGACGACTTGGGCCAATGGGAATAGGGAAGCCCTTATGTCACCATCCCTCAAAGGTGGAGGATTGACCAGAGTTTGGTTAACAATTAGCATCTTCTTCAAGTAGAGGGACTTGATCACAACGGGGAGGAGCTCCCGCATTGGAAATATCTTCCTCATGTCTTCGAGCCGCATTCCTTTGTGTATTCATTACCTTTAACAAAAATACAAGGTTAAGATGAATGCATATAATGAGTACACTCTAGAGGCACAATATTGGATATCCAAGAAAGAGAGAGAGATTCCTAAGCATCACATAGATTCCTATTCATAAGTATGGTGTGCTTCACAATAATTAGTATGAATCTACATAGACGTGGTTGAGACAGACATCAACATCAAGGATATTCAACCTCATGCTCTGATACAAATATTGTCACATCCGGGTTTACCCCCTAGACGTAACCGGTGTCATCGTCCTCTTTGAGGACTAAGACTATCCTCTTAGTCTTACATCATTACATTCATAGGTCGAAAATACTCAAGAATTAAAACTTTTCATTACTCATACTTGGAGGCTTACACAGATATTTATATACACATAACATATTCATATCGAGTTTACATAGAACCTTCGTATAGGAAGATTACATAGTCTTCTACTTTTATTGCACACACACCACACACCACACACCACACACACACACACACACACACACACACACACATATATATATATATATATATATTATATATATATATATATATATATATATATATATATATATATATATATATATATATAGATATATATATATAAGATAGAACATAGTCTAAAAGATTGTCTCATCTCATAACCATCATAAAAGATCATAACAAATTGGGCATAGCCCTACATCAATGTAAAGAAGCCACATATAGGCTTATGAAAATCGTAATCAAATGAAAATATAATGAACATAAGAGTCTTAAAAGGTAGAACAACTCCATAAGCTAGATATTTGCATCGCCCTAGGAAAGTGAGGACATACCTACTTGGATGGTAGAGAATATCCATGTCTTCTTCAAGTCTTCTCGAATGAGCCTTCAATGATCGGAACCTAAGATGTTTGGGAAAAGGAAGAAAATGGGGTTAGTACGCAATTTGTACTAAGTATGATAATATACTCATATAATGTCAAATCATGATAAAAAGGAAATTTAGTTAAATCATGCCGTTTTATCGTTTGAAAGTCTTATGTACAATCAAACAAACCTTACCAAGAAACAAGACAAATTCATTAAGGAAAAGTAAGTAATATGCATATAAACATACTTGAACCCATTATCTACTACTACCGTATTATCAAGGAATAACATCACTAGCATGAGTAAGAGTTTATCATCGCATAATATGCAAGACAAGTACTCATGAATCATCATCACGTCAGCAAGTGCAATGACCAAGCAAAGCCCCATAACCTTATTCAATCAAGTAACCCAACAAGAACCCATAACCAAAGCTCAACTTCACATTATATTACCTTTAAAGATACGTAACATCATACCTTAACAATATAGACAAAATACATTTTCATAAGAATAATCATCATCAGATGAGATCACTTACATCATTTTTATATAAATATATAATATCAACCTCCTAAACGACCCATAAAGGCAAACAAGTTCAAGGCATAGGTAGAGTCTCAAACCCCTACCTAGGCTAAGTCAAACCTCTCAAGTCACCTTAGTTAGTTTATACTTCATTACATCATTTTAGTTTAGGGATCACTTGCCTTAACCAACATAGACCACAAGAGCTAAGTGTGGAATCCGGTGTTATTAAAACCTTACACCGATGTTATGTCTTTTACCGACCAAAGAAAAACGAGACATAAACATAGCTTCCTAGGTGGATCCACTAGATAGTCTTTCTATGGGGTAACACAGTTCAAGAAATAAGAGATAGGTATTTCCTTCTTCATACCACTTGGTAATTGGGGCCTCCTCTCATGGGAATCCATTGAATGTGTATCCCTCAAAGGGGAGTCAACATCACATATAGAAATATAGGGTAACTCTTCCTCAATGGAAAGTCATCACCTCGCATTGTCAAGCTCACCGGTGCTAAGCAAGTCCCTTTATTGAAATGTCTTTAATGTATTTATTTATCAATCATCGCTTAGTTTAGGTAATAGGGTCTATCCCTTGTATAATAATCATCATCATCATAGCTGAATAGGAATTTTATGAGTATAATGCTTTCATCACAATCCATATAAGGTTCACACATTTACATATTCATTCATAATAAGGCACATTGGTAGTCATTAACATCCTTATAACATTTCACCTTAATCAACTTCACAACTATAGTCAAGAAATTTCAATTCAACATCATACCATCCTATATCAATCCTAAACAAGGCATACTCCAACACAACATCATGACTTAATCACAATTAACAATAGTTTGAAGTAAAGTATAGGGATCAGAAGACTTACCAAGTCTCCTTCATAATTCTTCATCAAAGTCTTACCATCAACCCTTAATTCAACTCAATTAGGTCATAAAATCATCACACAATTATATCCAATAGAATAACAAGGCCAATTGCATCACCATAAAACAATTCAACACTAGATCATATCTTAAGACAATATACTTAGGTCAATTTATCAATTTACTTCATAACCTAATTCAACATCTCAGAAACTAGTATAATAGTCCTATAATTCATATAAACCTATGCATGATAACATCATATGATAGTAATTTAATCAATAAAAGTCAATTTAATGAACATTATACTATATATGTCAAGATCACAACCTAGGGTTTAAGGGTTGAGGATCATGTTCTACAATTTAGACCAAACCATCAAGAATTATCACAAGCAAGTTAAAACACATGTTTACATATTCATTATAACCTAAATAAATCATAAACAACTTAGTTCATAAGATAAATGTTGACATTAGATGAAACTCAAGTTAAAAGTCAACTTTTAGAAAATACTTTGAATGAGCCCTTTGAGGAAAGTTTTCTCAAAGGTGAATTAGATCCCATACCTAACAGTTTGATGAAGATATGATGGTGAAATTTCCCCTTTACTGCCCCCAAAACCCTTACCTAGCTTGTTCTTCAATGGTGGCTTCCAATAGAGAGAGAAAGAAGAGAGAAGGAAGAGAATTTATTTTGTGAGTTGCATTTCTTCTAATGGGGTTGGGGACTTTATATGGGGGGTTTAATTAAATTAATTAGACTCCCTTAATTCCCATACTAACCACCCAACCCCTTAATTAATTAAATGAGACTAAATTAAAACGTGCAGGAATTAGGCAGTGTCACAGACGACACCACGATCGACGGATCGTGGGTCAGTCAACGGACCAATGCTCCTCCTTCTTGCACATTCATAGTTTTGGTCAGAGATTTGTGCAAGCGAGGACTCCAGCATTTTGTACACTGCCCAGGCATTGTTGCCTCCTACGTGCTATGGTCGTCCTCAAGGGCCTTTGGTTGGTACTTGGGGAGTCATACCCGGATGGTTCGTCAATGAATCGACTTTAATACATGTTATAAATACTTCCACCATATTTCATGTATTTTCGACTCCTAAATTCTATTCAAATAGGCTAAAGCATGGTAGTATTTCTTTATACTAATTTCCAAACGTCATGGATGTTCTTGGACGTTTTGGTTTCAAAACATCCTAAATGACCTATATTCATTAAAATGGACTAAAAAAGTGTCTAGACCTCATGACACATGTGTTAGTCTTTAATACACGTCATGGATTTTTGAACTGTTACAGAAGGAGACTAGAGTACTATGTATCTCAACTTGAGAATGAGACTAGAGTGCATAAAAGACCTTGATATTCCTTAACTATGTCCCTACTTGGGATGTGTAATCGTTCGACTTATTCCAAGTTGAACACCCTCCATCGGAGTAGGGTAGACTCCAAATTCCATGCCTATCTAGAATGGTCTATGTCAGTTATTGCCTATTCTCATAATGTGGTATACAATTTAGTGTTTGATACGTTCTACAACGTTTAGGTAGTGGAATGGGACTCTATCTAGACATTGCAAGAGTAGGCTTTGGCAGTGCTAGAGTGAAGGTACCCTAGTTCTTTCCAAGAACCATCATGTGAAGTCCTCAATGAATGAAATGTCTTCTAATCGACTTACTGAATTATTATGACTTTATATAATATAGGTTGAATAGAATGTGCTCTATATAGGGTAACTTTGAGGGATGCTTAGGTAAGCTTGAAGAGGGTGTATGGGAGGTCTCTTCGTGTCCTACTTGACTCTATGCCCATAGTGAATCAGTTTCAAGATGTTTTTCCACAGCATTTATCAGGTTTCCCTCCTGAACGTGAAATTGACTTTGGTGTTGACTTAGATCCCAACACCAAACCGTTATCCATTCCTCCCTATAGAATTGCTCCATCTGAACTCAAAGAGTTAAAATTGCATTTTAAATATCTACTTCATAAGGGCTTCATCCAGCCGAGCTTATCCCTATAAGGTACTCCAGTGTTGTTCGTTAAGAAAAAGGATCGAACCCTTAGAATGTGTATCGATTATTGGCAACTCAACAAAGTCACTATAAAAAACAAATATACTCTTCCAAAAATTGATTATCTATTTGATCATCTCCAAGGTTCAAGTTTCTTTCCTAAATTAGATCTTTGGTCAGGGTATCACCAGCTTAGAGTGAGACAAGAGGACATTCTTATGACTACCTTTCTTACTAGGTATGGTCATTACGAGTTTCTTGTCATGTAATTTTGTCTCACTAATGCACCAGTCGCATTTATGGACCTTATGCATAGGGTCTTCCAAGAATAACTTGATTCTATTCTTATGGTATTCATAGATTACATCCTCATATACTCTATGACCAGAGAACAGCATGAAGAACATTTGAGAATGACATGGCAAGTATTCAAGGAACATCAGTTGTATGCAAAATTTAGCAGATGTGAGTTTTGACTGAGATCAGTGACCTTCCTTGGTCATGTTGTGTCTGACCAGGGTGTAGAGGTTGATTCAAAAAAGATTGAGTCAGTAAAGAACTAGTCGAGACCCCTCACTCCTACAGACATCCAAAGTTTCTTGGGTTTTGCTGGTTACTATCACAGGTTTTTTGAGGGCTTTTCCGTTGTTGCTACTCCATTGATAGCTTTAGAAAAGAAGAAGGTGAAGTTTGAGTGGTCTGAAACTTGTGAAAAGAGCTTCTAAGAGTTCAAAGACCAACTCACTTTAGCCAGTTCTCACATTGCCGAGGAGTGATGAAGGGTATGTTGTGTATTGTGATGCTTCCCAAGTAGGTTTGGGATTTGTTCTTATGAAGGATGCCAAGGGGATTGCATATGCATCATGACAATTGAAA
Organism: Solanum corneliomulleri; assembly: GCA_027704805.1. Taxonomy (NCBI): domain Eukaryota; kingdom Viridiplantae; phylum Streptophyta; class Magnoliopsida; order Solanales; family Solanaceae; genus Solanum; species Solanum corneliomulleri. The sequence continues at coordinate 20,414,948 of JAKWIY010003060.1, read as the reverse complement.
ATCCACAAGAAGAATTACCCTACCCATGATCTTGAGTTAGATGTTGTGGTATTGTGTTAAAACTTTGGAGACATTACTTATATGGTGTACATGTCAATGTATTTACTTACCATAAGATTCTTCAGTATGTTTGTACACAGAAAGAATTGAATCTTCATCAGAGAAGATCGCTAGAGCTTCTCAAGGATTTTGACATGACTGTCCACTATCACCCAAGTAAGGCAAATGTAGTGGCCGACTCTTTGAGCCAATTGAGCATGGGCAGTGTGTCTCATATTGATGATGAGAAGAAGGAGCTGGTTAAAGACGTACACCAATTGGGTTAGGTCTACGGTTGGTAGATACACCATGTTGGGGTGTTTCAATTCATTCCAGTTCTGTATCCTCATTTGTTTTAGATGTTAAAACTAAGTATCATCTCGACCCAGTACTCACGGAGTTGAAGACTCAGTATTGAGTAAGCTAAATGAATTATTCTCCATAAGGGGGATGGTGTGCTTAAAAACCAGGGCAGATTGTGTGAGCCCAACAATGATAATCTGAGACCAACTTGCAGAGGTTCACGGCTCCAGGTACTCCATTCATCCAGGTTCCACCAAGATGTATCATTATCTCAAGGAGATCTATTGGTGGGAAGGTATGAATCGAGATATTTCTAAGTTTGTGGAGGAGTGGCCCAATTGCCAAAAGGTTAAGGCCGAACAACTTAAGCCTGGAGGTCTTACCCAGTCGATTGAGATCCCAACATGGAAGTGGGAGGCTATTAATATGGACTTTGTGGTCGGTCTACCCAGGACCAGGAAATTGCATAATTCCGTTTGGATCATTGTTGACAGGATGACTAAGTCTGCTCACTTCATTCTTATGAAGTCTACATATAGGACCGAAGATTATGCCAAGATGTATATTGATGATATAGTGAAGTGGCATGGGATCCCTTTATCTATCATTTCAGATTAGGGAGCCCAGTTCACTTCTCACTTTGGAGATCTTTCTGAAAGAGCTTGGGTACATAGGTGAAGCTTTGTACTTCTTTTCATCCTCAGACAGATGAACCAGCAGAGCGTACCATTGAGAACCTTGAAGACATGTTGATATCATGTGTTATTGACTTCAAGGGGAGTTAAGATGATCACTTTCCACTAACTGAGTTCTCTTATAATAATAGCTACCATTCGAGTATTAGGATGGAAATTTTTGAAGCAATGTATGGAAGAAGATTTAGGTCCCCACTCTGGGGTTTGAGGTAGGAGAGTCTTCCATCCGTGGCCTGAGATCATACATGAGGCTATGGAAAAGGTGAGAATGATCAGGGATAGATTGGCTTCTACTAACGGTCATAAAAAGATCATATGTTTATAACAGGAAGAGGGCTCTTGAATTCGAGCTAGGTGATCAAGTGTACCTTAAGATATCATCCATGAAAGGGGTGATGAGGTTTGGTAAGAAAGGGAACTTGAGTCCGAGGTATATAGGTCCTTATGAGGTCTTACAGCGAGTAGGGAATGTTTCCTATGAACTGAAGTAACCAAATGACTTTGCTTCTATTCATTTAGTGTTTTATGTTTTGATGCTTAAAAAGTGTAAGTGATCCAGCATCCATCCTGCCTGTTGACGGCTTAGAAGTCGATGAGAACCTTTCTTATGAAGAGGTTCCAGTTGAAATTTTAGATTGCCAAGTGAAGCAGATGAGGAACAAGGAGGTTGCCACCGTAAAGGTGTTATGGAGGAAGCAACATGGGAGCCCGAGGCCGAGATGAGATCCTGTTACACTCACTTGTTCAATTCTTCAGGTTAGGTATACTCTTCCTAAGTCTGATTTTGTTTATGAAACTCAAAATTTTAGTGCATTAGTCGATTTTGGTGTTGTAAGTCTATGATTATTTGTGTTATACTTGCACTATATGAGTTAAGATAAGTTCATGCTTGCATTCATGTTACTTTTTATGCATAGCGTTGACATGATTTTTGTGTCGCATGAGTTGTGATGTGCATTTAGTTCAAGTGAGATTGAGAAAGAAGTTCCTCAATCTCAGATATGAAGCTTCAAATAAGCTTTGAGTAATGTGCATCATCCAAAGTAAGTTGTGAATCAGATATTCACAAAGAGTAAAGTTTCAAGTATGTTGATGTGTTTTTCGAAAATACCCTCTTTTATTCCAAATGATGTGTAGTGTGAAGAATGTAACATTTCAGAAAATGTACTTGTCTAGTGAAGAGTCTATTAGGTTTTGAGAATATGTATAGGGGTACATAGGCATCACAATGCCTGATATTGAGTAATATTGAGCATGTTAGAGAATATTGGCTTAAGGTTGTTAGCCAATTTCAATGCATTAACAAGTAACTTAAAATACACTTTGATTTTCAAATGCTCCAATACAAGCATGTTTAGGAATTGTACCTCCAATGAAGACCCTAAAGCTAAAACTTTTAATTTCATCGCTGACACACATTAGGTACGAGGCATCGAAGATTCAAGCCTAGGTACCATAGCACATGTACATTTAAAATGATCATGTAGATTAAGCAGTGCCCAAGGACATAGTGAAGATCCTTAGGACAAGAAGTGAACTTTCCAAGTGCAACTATAGAGTGCACGTTTAGAAAAGTGCAGGGCAACACATGTGCTACCGGCTAAGAGACAAAGCCCAACAAATTCGGTTAGGGTGGTTATTGGGACGGCACACGTCGGGCCGATATTCCTAACCAATCCTAGGATCTAACCAACTTACCTAACTATCTAAATAAAATAGGACTAACTAAAATGAACTAACTAGTGTTCCCAAAATAATAAGACCTAACCGGGTGACACTAGCCGATTAGCTAACTAAAGAAACATCTAGTACCTAATCTAGGATGGTCCAAAGGGGTCGGTTATGGTCCTAGTGACTTAGAGTTACTTTATTAATTACTCTAGGTAACTTAATTAATTATATTAGCAACTGAATTTATTAATTTAATTTCATGGTAAAACCCGAGACCCTTAGCAAATTTTCAAAATTTGGCTAAGTCAAATGCTCTCTTAAATTTAGTCAATTTAGGAGGTGTGTTTTGGTAATTATCTAATTAATTTATTTAATTAATTTAATTAAACTAAGTGGAATTAGTCAATATTTGGTTCCTAAGACTTAAACTCACATTTATCCAGTAGTCTTTCACGATTAAAAAATAGTGAACAAAGTAAGAAAAATAGAAAAATACTTTTGGTTCTCCTTAGGCGATTTCAAGGCAATTCTTCAAGATTTTCGTGCAAAGTGTAAGGTGATCTTCGTAGATTCAATTATACAGTAAGATATGGGTTTTCTCTCTTGGATTCCTATCCCAACGTTTTGAATTCAAGAAAACCAAAACTAGGTTTGTTCCCAATGAAATTGTCAAATGTTCATCTCCCTAGTTCTCCTTATTTCTGATTCTAGTCGTATGTATAATGCAAATCTCGAGCATGTTGTTGCTAGGTAGTTCTAACTGATCATTATGTGTAGGTTTCTTTGATTTGATAATGTTGAATGACACCTATAGGTTAGATTCGTATGATTAGAGTATTATTTACATGATATAAGAAATGTTGTAATGCCTAATTGTGTTCAAGAAGATAATATGCTATAAGTCGTTTATGAAATTCAGTTTACTGGTGAAAAGAATGAAGGTTTCGATTAATGTGTGTGTTTACAGTAGATATGTTTGTAAGTTTTTGGAATACAATGTTTTCAAGAAGAAATAACAAGAAGAATTAAAGCTAGTTAATGAATCTTCAATTCCAAATAAACTTTATAGCTTGGCCAAACTAAGCACTAAATTGTTCTTATAAGCTAATCGAAGGTTAAAAGTTCTCTTGCGTAAAATGATGAGATAACTATAGTATATACATGAAGTTAATTAACTTGTCTAGTGATAATATCATGACAAGTGTTTAGTGAAAGTTTGGTTTATGACAATAAATTGGACATCAATATTATTTCCAAAACATGTAATAGAATTGGCCAGTGACTAAGTCATACCAATCTTATATGGCCAATGGAAATTATGATGTTTCTTGTAAGGAAAAATATATGATAAAGATTGAATTGACAAGATGTAACTCAATGAACTCATAACTTAGGGTATGCCAATGATTGGGACAAGTCCGTACACACCCTATATAAATGAACTTGTGAACATAGTAGCACATTGAATAAGTCCTTATAACTTTCATAAAGAATGGTACAAGACTACCAAATTACATTGAACAAGATAAGGTGAGTAATAAAATAACTAAAAGCTTATGAGTTGTGAAAATTAACCTTGAATGGGGTGTTAAAAGAAGTGAGACAAGTCTCACTTGCACCTAAACAAGTATGTCAAAGATACTCACATAAGAGGGTGTTAGAAATCGTGAGACAAGTCTCATTCATACCATGATGATAATGTAAGATTTAAATTCACATTCATCAAGTATAGAAAGGGATGACAAGTCATCCATTGAGCTAAGCATACCTCATACTAAATGCAAGCTTCCATAGTATATGAGTCAACTCTAAAAGTTGTTAAGTTTAAGAAATTCAGCTAAGCAACGATAAACAAGTAATGAGCTTGTGCAAGAACATGTAAGCCTCATGAGATGAGACTACCACCAAGGTTGATAAGGGTCTCCGAATTCTCCTAGACTTTGAACTATGTCACCTGCATAGGTTACTAGCTAGTGGATCCACCTAAAAAAGCTAAAAAGTATCCAGTTTCACTTTGGCCGGTTAACCACCTCTTTTAATTGTGGGGAAGACACTGGATTTCATATTATCTCACATGATCTATGTCGATTAAATGCTAAAAATTTCTTTAAGAAAGTAAGAAATAAATAAATAAAGAACTAGGAAGATGAGTAGTGTTAGGATAGGATTACCAAAGGGTGAGGTTATACTAAGTAATGATGTAAGTCATTCTTAGTCATTGCACCAAAAGATCCCAGTGGAAGTCTTAAAAGAATATTTTAAGTCAACCTAGAATGTTCAAAGTGCACATCAGATAAAAGAAGACAAAATGTAAGTTCAAAGTGAACTAAGTAAGTAAAAGCATAGGAATATCAAATCATTAGTGTTTGATAACAATGAAGTTTTAACAGTTATTTGTTTATGCAAATAAAGGGAGCAAAACATATTTAATCATCAATTGGAGTATAAATATATGCCCCAACATCTTCATATTATGCAAATGATCGAAGAATAGGCATAGCCTATAAAGATTGTTTTACAAAGCTTTATGAGCAATATAACAAGAATGGAAAGAATAACTTGTGAGTAGGGTAGTCAAATAATTTCCTTAGTCTTTTGGATTACTTACTTGATTCATTGTAGCAATGGGAATAGAATGAATCATTGCAATCATAAGTAAAATACAGGATCAAAGGAGATCATTGAACTACACAACAAAAAGAAGAAAAGAATGAAAAATAAACTATGTTTGGGAGAGGGCGCTCTCGTTCTAAGGGGAGCAAAAATATTACATTTCGCTTGAGATGTTCTAAAATTATGTTCAGGATTCCAAAGTCATATTTTCACATAGAAAATGAGTTTCGTGCTTTAAATGCATAAAAATATGTCATATTCATAGCATGATTCATAAGTAGCGAATTACGAAAGTGAAGTGATTTCACTTTCCAAAAATGACATGTTGTTATAGGAAGAGCTTTCCTTGATCATGAATACTCCTTATGTGTTTATGTGCATACATCCATACTTAGTAAAAGTATATGCTAACCCATATACAATTACTATATTATAGGTGAAGTTCCTTGTAGAATATTGAAGATCAGTTGAAGCTGGTTGGACTAGTACCTCCAGACATTGGTAGGTCCTCTTGAGTTTGAGGATGCCTATGCATGCTTTAGTAGATTAAACATAGCTAGTGGATGTTATCCCTAGCGTTTCCTTTCAAACATTTTTTCAAGCTTTTGTACTAAGGCCAGTTTGGCAACTATTAATGATATTATGAATTGTTTATTTCAATTGTTCAATCTTTTAGTAGATGGTTGTTTATTATGAGCCGTTTGTATATCACTCCTAAGCAAGAATTATATGAAGTCTAAGTACACTTCAGTAAAGTTTTGAATTTCCCACTAAATTTAACTGTATGATTATGATGAAAGCTAAGAGGAGGCTTGTCTACGACCTTTGAGAGGTTAACGACGCCAGTCTCATCTAGGTCCTAGGACCCGAGTTGACATGTAAATTCCATGATTATGTGTTGAATGGAGTTGTGAAGCACTCCTTGAGTTATTAATAATTTTGATTTTGTATATTGTTGGTTGGGCTGCTAGACTTGAGTCTATCCTCTCACTTCTAACAGTTTAGTATATTAGGGGGACGAATGTTCCTAAGCGAGGGGGATAATGTAACATTCCGAAAAGGTCAAGAACTAATATAGGAACTCCCATATGTTTATAATGTTTGAAACACTTTTTTGAAATCTAAATTAATATTTAAAAGTCATTCAAGAAGTTTTAGAGTCAAGACATCAACGAATGCCTATGACTTCCGAAAACTAGCTAGGTTGTACTAGTTGATGTCGCTTAGTTTGATGAAGGATTCGGGGTGTCAAACAATTTCTAAAACTTGTACAAATACTTTAAATTGTTAAATGTAGTATAGAGGGTCGAAACGTTTGTTAACGACTCCTTAAGGACCTATGATGGGTCCTTTAGGAGGACCACAACATGGGTAAGCAGGCTGGCAAAGTAGCCTGTGTGAAGCAAGAATCAAGGGGCTGCTGCACCACGCGCAACTCACACGAGGTATAATTCCTCAGATAACTTTTCAAAAATAAAAGTGGGAATTATCCTCGCGATGCGGAGCCACTTCCCAGATTCGTTGAAATAGTATTTTATACATTTTAAGTTCACAAAAGACACATTTAAGTAGGGATTTTTTGTGTAATTTAGGGGGTGATTATATATAGCCTAAGGGTCATTTTAAATTCAGTTTTCACTCAACCAAACCAAATTCCTAGAACAAAATCCAAAAGCTCTCATATCTCTCTTCTTACTCTCTCCCAAATTCCTCTATTGAATGAAGAACGAAACTTAAAGAAGAAGATAAATTTCTCTAAAATTTCACTTCAATTTCATGGATTAATCTTCATTAAGGAATGGGTTCTTCACTCCTTGTATTCCTTTCCCAAAGAGGCCTTTCAAAGTTGATTTCTAGATAAACCCGATTCCATGGGGTTTTGCAATTCTAATGGATTTTTTTCTACACTTCAAATTGATGATAAATTGTGATTTTCTATGACTAATTAAGAGTTATTGTTTGTCAATTGATTTTAATTGATGCAATTTCATGTAGATCATGTCCCTTTTCCCCAATTCCCCAAATCTTGGATCTTTCTTTTGAATCGATGGGAACTGAAGAATGTATGGATTGTTTGACTTGTTTTATATATTCTATTTCATTTATGGACTACCTAGGGTAATTTATTATTAGGATGGGATCTATTTCTTGAATAATTCATGATGAACCCGATTCCCCTAACCATAACTTATGAATTGAAGTTAATTTGGATAGTGATGATGCAATTGACCTAGATATTGTGTTAATTAGACCTATTATTAGGTTGAATTGGATGGTTGATGGTAACACCATGAATGATTGCTTGTGAAGGAGATTGGATAAGTCTTATGATCCTAAGCTTTACTTCAATTATGATTACTTGTGTTTATTGAAAAGATACATTAAAGTATACCTTATGTTGAGATTGATAGGGTTAATATGATTTTAAATTGAAATATCTTGACTATGATTTGTTAATTGTTGGCTAAGATGTAAATTTTATAAGGATGGTGATAACTTACCAATGTGCCTTATTATGATATGACTATGTAAATGTGCTAACCTCACTTTTATTAGTTGTAATTAAAGTAAAATACTCATTCAATTCTTATTGAGCTATGATGATGATGATTATATAAGGTATATGCCCTATGACCTAACTAAGCAATGATCATTAATTAAGGCATTAATGACAAATTAAAAGGGACTCTACCTTAGCACCAAGTGAACTTATAGGTGAGGGGTGTCGCCTACCTAACAGCATGGATAGCCTCATAGTCCGAAAAGTGATAGAGGGATGTTTCCATGACATCCCCAAAGCTCCAAACACTATGTTGCTACAATAGGAATACAAGCCAGTGGATCCACCTGGATTCTATGTTCATGTTTGGGTCTACCTTGGTGGGTAAACCACCTTCCATTAGTGTAAGATTTTACAACACTGGATTTTACACTTAGCTCTTGTGGTCTATGTCGGTTAAGGCAAGTATTCACTAAAGTAGAATTAAGTGATGGAGTAAACACTAACTAGGGTGATTTAAGAGGTTTTACTTAGGGGTATGGGACTGTACCTATGCCTTGCACTAGTTTCCCTTGAAGGAAGCCTTAGGAGGTTGTCATTATGGTCTATAATGTATATGTTTTGTGTGTGTTGACTCTTATGTTAATGACACTGTGATATGGGTTCCATCTATGAACATGTGGTTGGTCTCCATTGATAATGTATGATGATATTATCTCTTAATGATATAGTATGTGTAGTTGGGCATTATTATAGTTCTTGTTGAGTTTACTTGGTTGAGTAAGGTTATGGGGCTATACTTAGCCAATTGTACTAGTGGACTTAAATATTTCTTATAGTTCTTGATTTGGTTATGGTGTAATGAACTTTTACGTATACTTGTTGATTATATAACTAGATGATAGAGTTGTCTTTATTACGTGCTCAATTGTGTTGTATATAGTCTTGACTTAAGAGTTCTGTGTTTTATTAGCTTATATGAGTTCTTGTATATATCTAATGCTTTTCTAACTAAATTAGCACTTTTTGAACGAATGTCCTTTTTAGCATGATTTCACTTTTTTTTATGTGCATATACTCATACTTAGTACAAGTGTGTACTAACCCATCTTTTATGTTTATAGAAAGCCTTTGAAGAATACTTGGATATTCCCTAACAGTTTGATAGGTCCTCACTTTCTCAGGACAATGCCATTATCAATGTATTGATGTTCTTCTAGTTATAAGACTTCTAGTTCTTTCCTTTTCATTTCAAGAAGATTGTTTTATGTCGTATATAAGGCACTTTGTTGTATTGAAGAATAGGTTAAGCCCAATTGTTGAATTCGTTTTGGATGGTTTAATATGAGACATATTATAGACTTCTTATGATATTATGTTCATATACTATGTATGTGCAATAAAAGTAGAAGACTATGTAATCTTCTTATACGAAGATTCTATGTATACTCGATAAATATATATATATATATATATATATATATATATATATATATATATAAAATTTGTAAGCGTGAGCTCTAAGTAAACCTCAATGTAGAAATAATCGAAAAGTTTTAAATGATCCGCATTTTTAACCTATGAATGTAATGATGAATTCTAAGAGGCTAGTCTTAGTCCTCTTCGAGGACGCCGTTGCCGGTTACTTATAGGGATGCTCCCCGGATGTGAATACCTTCCTCATACTTATGTGTGGTGTATCACGTGGTATGTTCATGAGCTGCTAGTCTAGAGTCCTTAACTCTTCAGAATGTTGAAAGTGTTTTGGTGTCATTCGAGGACAAATGTTGTTCAATTGGGGGACATTGTTACATCCCTTAAAATGAACAAGATTAAATTAGAGTCTATCATGTGTGTTATGAGTTAATAAGATTTTAAAATGATGACTAATAGCTTTAGGGGTTTGTTTGATGAGATTGGAAGTCAAACGCCAAAGAACAACCAAGACATTTGGGAACTAGTCTTATATGTGATCTAATGTGCCTTTGAATGTTTTACATCTTGTTTGGTGTCCAAAATGATAGGAGGGGGAATCTATCATCTATATGGTAATTTTTAGGGTTGAAATTTCCGGGTACAAATCCCAAAGGTCCACCCTAGGAGTCCTTTATAAGGACCAAAATGCTTACCATGAAGCTACCAAAAGCAGTCCAATCCAAGACCCTAACAACGGCCAGTAGAAAGAATGACGCACCATCAAATGGGGGCGTGGATCCAAACATAATTGTGGGATCTTAGACTCCAAATGAGGAGTCTCTTTAACAAACCAAGTAACAATAGGACGGTCCGTTGATCAAGTGATATTCCGTCGATTGCAATGTTGTTTGAGGCCTGCAATTTTCCTACAGGTCTCGCCAACTTAGGGATGAATTGGGAAATTTACCCACATCCTAATTAAAAAGTAGAAAGTTATTTTAGGTGTTTTTAAGTATTCTAAGTTAGTTTATACCCCTAAGATCTAAATTAGACCTCACTTTTTCAAATCAAAACCCCAAGATCAAGTTTCACAATCGGGGGAGCATCGCCTAGAATTAACATCACATACTTGATCTCTCGGAGGTCTTATACAAGCACATAGACATTATTCATCGCATTTTCATAGAAATTTAGTGGATGGTTTAAAACATTTCATAGCATAAAATAATGCTATAACATCACTTCATTTATAAAATCATAGGTACAAAGTGTAGACACTAAGTCTCGTTTTTTCATCTTAGACTCAATCGTAGAAGAATAGAATAGGGACATGACCCTTAACAACACAAAAGAATATCTAGACTGTTACATAAAATGTTGAATAAAATCTTGACATCGAAATCCTTAATCTTACGGAACCCTATTTTAAAAAAAAATTGGAAAATATCTATCCAAGTTATTCACTTTAAGAAACATTCTCAGACCATCACCACGTACACTTTGTGTAAAAGATGAAGAAGAATGATATTACTACAAGAATGCACTAAGTATGATAACCATGCATTTAAAGAGTACCATTAGATAGAATAATACATCATGTCTTTTAGTAAAATTTCATGAACATTGATACAATAAGCCAAATTTAGTTCACATACATTAGATAGACATGGACACTATTCACAATCACATATATATAAAGCCATATTTGATGTTTAAGACACATTTAACATCTTCATGGCATTACCTTTCTTTTACCCTACTTCTTCACCCTAAGAAACCCTGAAGTAGTATTTAGTGCAATGCATGAATAGTGACCCATTCCACCATTCACACCAAAAGCATAACCTAAGTTCACAAAGGTGCACATTCATACAACCTTCATCATATATGCAAATACATTGATAAAGACATAACATATCATGAAACATATAATTCTCATAAGGACCAAGAAAATTCTCATAATGAACAACATACTTCATAGACCTCATATAAGACTCATTCACTTATCACATCATAGTCATAACACATTTAGTATTTAGGCACATCTCAAGACAACATATATGTCAATACCACCAATATCATCATAATAAAGTAATAGACAACATTGCATATAAAGATAGTTCACTTCATCAACATAACAAGTATAATCTATAACATGCATATGATGTATGACCTTAATCATATAGTCAATAATAGCAATTATCATGCATATCATCATAGAAGTAGGTCAATAATACATAGTCATGCATTAGAGACATATACATATACATATACATATAGAACCCCTTCCTCGAATTCCCTTCAAGAGCTACTTTTTCAATGTGTAGGTAAAGTCACATTCCCTTACTTACACTAAGAAACATCCCTTAGGGAGTCCTAGTTAGGGTTCATCATCAGACTTCTATTTTTCATTTTACATTAGGGAAAAATCACTTTAACCGACATTAGACCATGTGAGCTTAACATTGCATCTGGTGTTATCCGCTCACACCGAAAATAAGGCATCTAGGTGAATCCACTTTGTAAGGCACATAGTTAAGGAACTAGGAGGCTTTTACTAGAAACCCTCTCTATGGTAACAAGAATTATAGTTTCCACCTTATGAGAACATTGGTGAACCTACCTTCCTTTTTGTTAAGGGAAACCACATTGGGGAATATACATTCCCTTATTGAAGGGCCACCTCTCATTTTCAAGTTCACTCGGTGCTAAGCTAGCTTTTCCTTATTGAAAAGCCTTCAAGTCTTTATTAAATATTTATTCATAAAGTAGGCTTTAGAAGATTAACCTATCATTTATATATATATATTATATATATATATATATATATATATATATATATATATATAATATATATATATATATATATATATATATATATATATATATATATAAATCATAGGTTAATAATGAGAATGTCCTTTCATTAAGACCTAGATCATGTCAGAATATCCTTTAACATAATCATAACATGATCTAGCATACAGTACAAAATAAGGAAGACATCCAAAAGACTATAATTTACTAGATTATCATTAACAGGCTTCATTCATACATTCATGTGTGTGTATATTGATGATACCTTAAACGTAAACCCATTTAGAGACCACATGTTCATATTTCATTAGTCATATACATTACATCATAACCTAATAATAAGTTGAATAAGAGGAAAAATTCTAATCCCTCACAATCATACACTTATCATCATTTCATATAGATCATGTTTATAACTTAAACATACATTCATAACTTATGTACATAAAGAAACCACCCTAGGAACTTTTCTCTCAAGGTCCACATGTGCAATGTATAGGCAAAGTCCCATATCCTTACCTACAGTAGTACACCTCTCATGTCATTCTAGTTATGATGCATACTTTTACTTCCATTCATTAAATTTGCATTATGAACATATTGCCATTATAAATATGCATGAGATGTGTGTGTGTACATAATGGTCATCATGAGCTCCTAAAAGCAACAATCTAGTTACTTAGGAAACCACCCTTCATAGGATCACAATAAATGTATATCATGTCGCTTAGGTCAGGAACGACTCCCAGATAGAACATTAGGGACTATAGACCACACACTCACATTTCACCATAGGAGACAAGATCATATCAAACATTTGAAAAAAATATTCCTAACATGCATAACATCAAACATTCATATAAGGTTACCTAGGTAGGGGGTCATTGTATAAGGATAATCATCATATTAGACATTACACCATACCTAACCGTAACATGATCATTCACATACATATAAAACCATCAGCACACTTGGATCATGAAACTACGATGGAAGAATATACACATAACTTCATAAATGTGAGCATCATTACCACATATCACATTACATCTATTGCCTTCAAGGGCATAACCACAACAAGAATGTAAACAACACCACCATAAGTGGACCATACCACACAATGTCAACTCCAAGACTACAATAAGGAATTTAGGTCAACTTACCAATTCTCCAAGATATGATCATCATTGATCAATTATCAACAATTCATAATCAATTGACATAGATAGAATTAGAATTAACTGTACACTATAATCTAATCACAATTCAATCATCATCTAATCAAGATAACAAGACCCACATTATAGTCTAAATTGAGAGATTAAGGAGAACAAGGGTTCTTCACAGAATTGTATTAAAATTTATCTAAAAAAACACTTATTAATCATAAATCTATCATTATAATGACTTTGAAATCAGTTTGACAATGACCAATTGGCTAGATTTAAAAATACCAATTTTGACTTTAGAATCACATTAAAAAGCCTTTGAAAGAACTCCTAAAATGAAATATTAACTAGGTATAAAGGGATACCACACATGAATAGAATAAAATCCCTCACATTTGGAGAATAAATCACTTCAAAATTCATCTTCTATCTTGAGCTTGAGTTTGGCCTCCAATGGAGGTTTTGAGAGAATTTGTGAGAAAAGAGAGTCTTAGATTTTTTAATTTCACATTGGGTAATCGTCTTTTGACCTGGTTAAGAGGTTAAATCTGACATAAAAACTTTTTATTATCTGAATACCTAAGGTTGCAAAATACCCCCATACTTATTTGGACTTTTAGAAATGCAAACTTGAGTTTGAATGATGTAACCGAAACTGGGACATGGTTGTATGTCACGGAGGCAGATCCAAATTTTCCATCGCGAATCATTTGAGGTAGTGATCCCCGTTTCATTTGTGCGATGCGTGATGTACTTAAGATCTTGCCTCTGCACACTGCCTTTGGCAACTTCTTTGTCCAAAATTTGGGTCCTTCTCAAGGACCCTTAGGATGGGTCTCATGGAGTTGTACTCCAACGGTTTGACCCTTCACTTGTTTATAAATACACTAGGGTCACCAATAAAGTTTTTAGACTCCAAACAACACATAAAAACAAGTCAAACATACAAGGACACAATAGAACACAAACGACTAGTCTACGAACATCTTGGTCGTCCTTTGATGTTTGATCTCAAACCTCATCAAACCAACTTTTACAAAAAAAATTTCACCTTATAAACAAGTTATAAAATCTTAAGGTACATGTCAGGATCTAGATTATCCTACTTCTTTTTGATGGTCATAACAACAAGTGTAGGTGGTAACTAAGGATTGTCTTAGAAGTTGAAAGTTAGGAAGTGGATTCTCTCAAGAAGCTTTTTATGTCCTAATATGTTCGATGACATGGACTATGTTTTAGTTTCCTTTTCTCAAATTTTTTGATATACTATAGTTTCTTTTCAAACTTATGTCAGGGTTGTGACCCTATGATATGAATTGTATCTAAGATGGCTTATGATGAGACATAGTTTTGTCTTCTATTTTTATAGAAGAGTTTATCTATTAATGTGAAAAAATTAATTTTGTACTACTTTTCCTATATATGAAATTAAAGATCTCTAAGGTCTTGTATTAGACCTCCAAGAGGTCGAGTATGCCACGTGACGACTTGGGGTTCTCTTGAGTCGTTATAGTGTGTTTTACAAAAGTTAGGTCTCATAAAACGTTATCCTTCACATAGTTGAGTTAAGGTCCTAATATAGATATCTATATCCTAATAGGCTAAGACATGTTTGAGAAACATCTCAAAGGGTCCAGAGCATAATCAACTATGACTTACTTAATGAAGTAACTCATGGAATTCAAATATGTAGATAGACTTCAACATACCAAAACTAGTATCTCATAGTATTCATGAGTATAAATGGACGTACACATGCTTAATATAGTATCTCATAGGGTCCATGTTTAGAAGGAATTTAGATAAACTAAAAGAAGGATCTCCAATGGTTCAACTTAATAATTGATTAACATGTGCTTGAAATAGAGTACGTTATAGAGTTGTAAAGCTAAAGAGAGGAACTAGGTTTCAAACCAAGAAGTACTAGTAAAAGGAACTAAAAGTAATACTTAGCATGATTAGTATTATGGGATGTTCTGCGTGCATTCCACATAGTATGACTTACTGTAGTTAAAGAGAAGTATTGATATATGATTGGACTAGACTTGCCTTTCCTAGTTATAGTTTGATAAAGGTGAGAGATTCCCAGATCAAATATAATAATTGAGGCCAAAGAAGGGTGAATATGACCGGATGACTTCAAGACTATATTGAGTATTAAGAGTATTATGGGATGATTTTGATGCATTGCACAAGTGTTATTTGGGGTTACTTTGAATTATGGTACCCTTATTGCATAGAGAACCTTTAGACTTAACCATGTTTATAGACCATGATTATGATATCCTAAAACTGATACTTTGCTTTTGTAGTATTATGGATTGCTATTCTTTCTTTGCAGATGTATGATTTTACTGTTAGTTGAGAATGGTGCTACTAAGGTATAGATGACCAAGGGTCAAACGTGTTTATATGATTATTATGTATCTCCTATTCTGATTTACTATGTCTTAGGTTGACTTGTATTATATGATGCTTATGTTTGAGATTTATGCTTATGATATAGTATTGTTGCTTATTCTTATGTCATATGATGATTAACCATTTGAGATGTTCTTATGATGTTGTGCTAGCTTTCATACTCAGTACTTTTGTACTAAAGCATATTCCCCACATTCTAAATGTAGGGTTGGAGATTTGAGTTGCTATAGGAGGATAGATTTTCAAGGTCTTGGAAGAGTTGAAGATTTTGGTGAGTCCCCATAGTTTCGAGGACAATATCAACTTTATCTTTACGTCAATTAATTTTATGTTTGTAACTGTATGGTCTACTTATACTATTAATATTGAATACTAAATAGATTATTTGAGACAAAAGAGTTAGAAAATACTCCCGTTTGCAATTTATGAAAATGACATCGATTATATAATTTTAAGTTTTAAATTCTACCATATTTTCTAATGTATTGTGTTATGACTATTCTAAGGACTTGTATGAGACCCCTTCTGGGTCAAGTACATGTCACGTATAGGGGGTGCTCTTGGGGAGTGACAAAAACCATCTCAAACTAAGAGCAAAAATATGAAAAACTGAAAATATAAGCAAAAATAATAATAATTGTTCTCTTCTTCTTGAAGAATGAGTGAAAGTGTCTCTTCCACTTGCCCACTCTCCCCCATATTTATTTTTGCATGCTTTCCAGGGGAGGTACCTTGATCATATCAAATGTTAGGTGTTCCCAATTCCACAATTTTCCTGGTCACTAGATCTAGCTGAGTCAATAGTGTTTTTAAAATATGCTTCTTTTCAGTCTCATCATTGGGTCTGGACAAATTATCGAGGAGCTGGTTGCTATCACATTAGGAAGTCGTGAGAGACCTCCTCTAAATATTTGGTCAGCCATTTTTTTTGTATTATATACAGAGACTATTATAGAAGCAATCGAATAGCAAATTTCGTGAGATTCTGTTAGTTGGGTGCTGAAGAAAACTTCCCTAAAATTTTACCCACAACTCATGGATTGACTAATTCTCCGACTTTCTCAAATTCAGGGTGTCATCCCTAAGAGACATCGTCCTTTGAAGGGAAAAGTCCATTTGAGATCATAGCTACTAGACATGCTCTTCATTTCTCCTCTGAAATGCAAAGTAAAACTACAACTAAAAATTAAAGTTAGCAAAACTTCAACTAAGAAGAAAAAAAACTCTACGTAACTACATCATTTCGTGGGACACCATTCCCCGACAACGATGTCATTTTTATATACGCGTAATCACCGACACAACTTCAAGTGAGAGTATCTACGATAGTGCAATAGTACGGTAACCCAACCAAGGGTTGGGGTTATGTCCCAAGGGAGTGGTAGTGAAAATTAGAAGAAAAGGAAAGTTAGAATCTAACTAATCATAGCTAAAGATATTATAGAAGAAAACTACTATAAATTAAAAAAGGGTGGGGGGTGAGAGGCAGTAAAATCAGCAATAATAAGAAACAAATCCAAGCAATGTGAAGAGGAAATCTTTGGATGTGATGGGAATACGGGTTAATCTAGATTGCTGGGAATGTGCTTTCGGTAGGAGATTGATAGAATAATAGTGACTAGGATAAGCTTTAAATGTAAATAAGTTCTCTCTCAAGAAATTACCCCGTTACAAATGGGTTCTTCTAAGACACCCATTTGCCGCATGAAGAGCAGCCTATGCATTACCCCACTAACTTTCTCGAGCTGAGTATGTGGTATGAAACTAGGGCTCACTCACTCGAGATGAGACTCTTGTCGACCTACTCCCAGCGACCATCAATTTAGTATTCTTAGTTTAGCGACTTCTCTCTCAAGTAAGCATAAAACCCATCAATTAATTTGTATTAGTAACTACAAAATCATAAGTTTCATCCTTAAGTACTAAATGAAATTACAATTAAACTATATGCTAGCAAGACGTAACAACTATCTTAACCCATATTCGTAAGTCACACCCCAAGAATTTGGGGGTTTTATCCACCCATGTCGAAGAGATAGAAATTTATACCTAAATGAGTTTGTATTCAAATGGGTTTGATGATATTAGTCTTCTTACTAGCTAAGAATGAAGAATAAAAGAGACCCAACTCCAAATCTTGCAGATGAAAACCCCCTTCTTTTTTCACACTCTCTCAATTGTAGACAAATAAATATGAAAAACTAAAATTTATAAGTGGAAATAAAAATAATGGTTCTCTCCCTAAAACTACAGATCGAACTAGTATTTATTGTTTTTTTAGCTCAGTGTTGCAGCGAATAATTCAGCATCATTAATAGGAATCGCCAATAAAGTCAATGATTACCATATTGGTGCAATCTGGCACAACCTTCATCATTGTCGTGCTTTGGTCAATTGAGCGATAAAGTATTGCTTCACGGAATTATTGCTTCACGGAATTCTCTGCGATGTGTCGACTACTTCTCTTTTCCAACGATTTGACTCTTTCCTTCAAGGATTAACACACTGCATCACAAGGCAAAGTAAAACCCTTTGGTGACACGCCAAGTGTACTCGGTGTTCTTCAATCCTTCATTTCTTCATTCTTCTAACCCTTTTTCTCCTTTTTGGCCAGTAGTATCAATGCATTGCCTAAAACTATAAATGCCTCAACCTTAAGGTTATTCATCAATAATTGAGACAAAACAAGCATTTAAGGACACTATATCTATCAAGATATATCCCTAAATGAGTCCAATATGTAGAATCCACAATAGTTTCATATCTGAAAGCTATGAAAATTATCTCCAAGGAGGGAATCTACAATATTGTTAGGGTTTTGGATGTTGAATTCCAGACTCCATCTTTCAACTCGATTTCCGTAGTGAGTAAGTTTTCGGAAGTCTTTCCTAATGACTTTCCATGAATTCCTCATAAGCGGGAAATAGACTTTGGTATTTTTGTATTGACAAGTACACAACCCATATCTATGCTTTTTTAACGGATGTCTCAAGTTAAATTGAAAGAGCTACAAGAATGATTGAAAGATTTTCTAGACAACAGTTTTATTTAACCAAACATATCTTCATGGGGTACTACAGTATTATTTGTGAAAAATAATAATAAGTCCCTTAGAATGTGTATTGACTCTCACCAATGGAACAAGGTCACTATAAAATATAAGTATCCACTTCCAAAGACTAACAATTTATTTGATAGCTACGAGGGGCTTGATTATTCTTCAAAATTGATATTCATTTGGGTTGCCATCACTTAAGGGTATGAGGGGTTGACATTCTTAAGATGACTTTTCGTACTTGGTACTTTTACTTTGAATTTGTGTTTATGTCATTTGGGTTGACTACTGCCTCGACAGCATCATGGACCTAATATATATAGTGTTTAAGCAATATCTTGATTCTTTCATGATCATCTTTATTGATGGCATTCTTATCTATTCGAGGAGTGAGGGTGATCATATAAAGAATTTGAGGAGTGTATTGCAAGTCTCTAAAGAACACCAAGTATATGCTAAGTTTAGTAAATGTGAATTTTGGCTAAAATCTGTTGCTTTCCTTGGTCATATTGTGTCGGGCATGGGTATTTAATAAGATCTAAGGAAGACAGAGGCAGTCAAGGGTTGCCCTAGGACATTATGTCCAACTAACATGAGTTTCCTTTACCATCTCGGCAAAGCCAACGTAGTTGGAGATGCCCTAAGTTGATTGTCCATTGGTAGTGTAGCCCATGTAGAATATAAGAAGAAGAATTTAGTATGTGATATGCATAGGTTTGCCTGGTTCGATGTCTAACGAGTAGATTCTCAAAAAGGTGGTGTCATTGTCCATCATAGTTCTGAATCATCCTTAGTGGTTGATGTAAATTCTAAGCAACACCTCAATCCTATTTAGATGGAGTTGAAATAATAAGTTCTTTACAAGTCCGTTAAGGCTTTTTTTCAAGAGGGAGAGGGATATCTTAGGTACCAAGGTAGATCATGCGTTCCGAATGTTCATGTCCTGACAGGTAAAATTTTAGAAGAGGCTCATGGTACGCGGTATTCTATTCATACTGAGGGTTTTGTGACTATTGATGCAGGCACTACTGATAATGGACACACAGTTGAAGTGGAGTCCGGGAAATTGGACCCACTCGCTTGGTGATGATTCTTCAGCGCTATGTGCCACATGTTTACTTCTGAGTGTAAGTGTTGGGGTGAATTTTAAGTAACCAAACTCACAGTCCTCTCTTGGGGTTTTCTCGCGTGTGTTCTTTTGACCCAAGATACTACTTTATTTTCTGTTGAACTTACATGCTTAGAAATTTTATGTGTAGAAGCATGATAAATACTAAAGCATGACGGCATAACATTGTTGAAAATGGATACCCATTCAAAATATGAAAAACATGTGCTAAAAGTTTTACAATATAATAAGTTAAATGTGTTGGCTTTGAGCATGACATTATATTAAACAAACTTTATTTCATACATTAGCTAGAATTTGAACTAGGTAAATTGATAATCTGGTAATTAAACTTTCTTCCAAGAGTGTGTGAGAATTGTTTATGATTCATGCAGTGTTGTGCCAATCTAGAACTTGTCTGGTTAGTCCTGCAAAGATAATCTACTCTAGAGTTTAGGAAGTCATCGTAGACCCTTGTTCTAAAAAGTCCATTTAATGCCTAAATGAATCAAACCAAATGACATAAATGTTCCCTTCGATCCAAATACTTTGAGCCTTAATGAGACCAATCGTTTCAAAACCCCTAACTCACTTTCCTATGATCTATTGTGTTGGCACCGGTCCTTCATTGGACTTGTGCACCTAGACTTAGGCAAAAGATTAAGTTCAGGGTGGCTAATGAATAAGTGACCTCAATTTTTGAACTGCCACATCATGTATTGTGCACCTCGACTAATGGGAAATCCATAAGTTGAGGGTTGATATGAACGAGGAAATAAAAAAAATGGGCATGAAAATAGCTTGGCATTGAGAAAAAATATGAAGAGGATGTGACTTTGAGTAAGAGAAAAAAAGGGGGTTAATTCAAGAAAAAGAAGAAAACAGATAAATAAAGAGCTACAAAGTCTAAAAGTCACATCCATGGTTGAATAGAATCAAAGGAAAGAAAACAAAAAGGTAGGATGTTTAAAAACGGAAAAAAGAGGTATAAAATCCTTATTTAATATCAAGGAGGCAGAAAGTTTTTCAAAAGTACCACACCTAACATCTAGCCTACATTACAAGCAGAGAAAGTCCTATAGTGATCCTACAACCTAGTTTGGCAAGTCGAAAAATTGAAAATAAGGGCAAGCCTACGGTATTGAGCACTAACAGTGACTTGAACATAATTTGTCAAAAAATGGAATTTCTATTGAAGTAAGGGAACTAGGGATATAATCTGAAAGTTGGTACCTTGGGGATAGTAAAACAGTGCATGTTGTGTGTTGATTGGTCTATCGTTGTCATGTGTGGATCCACACAAATTAGCTTGTTGAGTCTAGGAAAAAATGATTTGCACCCTGAAAAGAGAGTCAGGATAGAAAGCCATGTGATTTCTTATGCTTGAATTTCTTTCTCTAATATGTCTTTTAGAGTTTTTGTGTTTCGCTTGAGGACAAATAATGATTTTAAGTTGAGGGTGTTGATGTACCGTGAGTTTATGGCATTTTGATGTATTTCACTTAAAATTTGTTTGTGTTAGTTTTACGTGTATTTTATTCATGTTTCAAGGAAATAAACTCATGCATGGTTGTTTAAGGATATAGTTGAAGGAAGTGCAGAAAAATCCCTCTACGGCGGCAACCTACGGACTGTGGGTTGAGCTAAACTCAGTAGATGATGGTCGTATAAGGGAAGGCCATGCGTTGCTGAATATTAGTGATTCTTGACTAAGTGTGAAACCACGGTGTTGACTGACATACAATATAGTGCCCTACGAACCGTATAGCAGCTTTGTAGAAGTGATATGAGAAGTGGTTCCATTACCTTATGCTGAATAATCTAAGTGTGGAGCGAACGAGTATAGTTACGAACCATTTTCCAACTTGCGGTCCGTCAAGTAAATCGTAGAAGTTTCCAGAGATTGTGAAGATATTAAAGGTTTAAAATTTCCTCAGTCCTGGGCAACTGAAGGGACCAACAAACCGTACATTGACTTATGGACTGTAGGTCAGCCTCATAGTATAAAGAAGCGTCCTACATTTTTATTTTCTTATTTCATTTCCTTTTTATTTGAAACATAGTTATATATAAATAGGGAATACAAACCTTTTTTTGGCTATTAGACATTATTGATCTTCGTAAGCTAATGTTTTTGTACATAAACTTGAAAACTTTTGGCAATTGTTGATTTTGAAACTACGTTATTGAAGATTTTTTTCTTCCAAATTCAAGTTGAGATTTTGGGTTTATTATTATTACGTAAGTTCATGATTCTTTCATATAACAACATGAATTGTGTTTTAATAATATAGTTAATTAAATCAACAAATAGGGTTGTTGAAACCATGAGCGATTAGAAATGTATGAATAATAATTAAGCAATACTTGAATAGTGTTATTGCATGCATTGATAATTCATTCGTCTAGAAGTCTATTTAATAAGAACAAATGTTAGAACTCACTTTGTTGCTACTTTCGGGACAAATTAGGTAGCTCATAAGAAAAATATTATCAAAATAGATTTATTGTGATACTATTTAATAGTTTAATGACGATTTGTGCGTTGGTGAAACTAAGTTATACATCGATATGATGTCTAATATAGGGTAAAGGTACGAGTTAGTAAATTATACACATGTAGCCGGACCAACGTATGGGGTTAAATTTTTTAGATGCCCTACTAAGGATTTAAAGATACCTAACTTATCGCTTTGAGTGTAGTACACTAGGAAAGGATTGCTATTACTAAGATTACCACAGTATGAGATTTTGGTGAACACTTATGCCCTAGTTCTTCTCTCATATTGATAACAACTAAAGTTTGAATCTTTCTCACTAATTACTTACATAATTTTCTGAATTTGTTATAGAAACGCCCCCTCCCTCCTTTAATTACTTGTTTCAAGAATACATTGGCTAAACGAATATTGTAATGACCCGAGAATACCCCCTAGCCATTACCGGTGTAATCGACATCGCGGAGGTCTCATACAAGCCACATGGATTATTCATTGCATACGATACTCAAAAGAAGTAAGAATGTAAAACTTTCTTCACACACAAAGAATACTTTCATTAATAAGCAACTAGAAGACTTTAAAAGATCTAACTTTCTAATATGTCTCGGTAAACCATCTAATACTTTAGAGTACAACATTTGGGAATAAGCCCATACATGACTTGAAATAGAGACTAATAGACATAAAGAACATGAAGGTCTTGTCCTCGAATCTATGAGGACTGACAAAAACATCATCTTCAACCGTTAGAAACATCTCCATCATCCATGGCTTAACAAGAACTTAAATTCATACACTTCAGTAAAAAAAGGGAAACAAAGGGTTAGGACATCAAGCAATAAGTATGAAAGCCTATTCAAAACAATCCAAAAAGGGACTTTTAATATATAAACATTCTTTCATGACATTTTTATGAAAACCTTCATCATAATAGTTTAAGAGACCTAAGACAAGTCAACAATCACATATAAGACATATTCAACTAGTATCAACATATATCACTTCATTCTATATTCATCAAGTAGACCTTATCACCATTTTATACTCTTTTCATAATGTTACTCTAAGACTCACTTGTGTAAGAAATGAAGAGACCCCTCCCCCCCCTATACACCCTCTTCAAGAACACCTAAGTGATCCTCAAAGCTACCCTAGATAAAAACCTTTCTATACGACGTACTTTAACTAAGTCAAAATCATTCATTCAAACCATTTAACAGACAGCTAGGCAATTAGGGGACTTCACATAATGGTCATGGAAGACCTATTAAACTCCCTTTAGTATATATAAATCCACTCGTGTCATGTGTAGATAGCAACTCATTCCACTACCTACACGTTGTACAACCCATCTAATACTAGATTGCACATCCCATATGATGAGAATAGGCATTAGCTGACATAGACCATCCTATCTAGGTATGGAATCCGGGATCATAAAGTCCCCACATCGTGGAAGATGTTCTACTTGCCATATGTAGAACTAGGACACATCCTATGTTGACACATGGTTAGGGGATATTAAGGGCTTGTTTGTACTCTAGTATCATCTCAAGTAGAGCTACTACCACAAGCATATCACCTCGGTGCTCTTTCTTGGTTCTCATAAAGTAAGTTCATTCACATAAGTGTATTATGGAGGATTTTATTATTTGGCCTACCGACCCATAATACTAGTTCCAAGTAGGGATCCACATGGGTCTACCTATCAAGGTTCATTATTATAGCTCTTATGACTTTCTTAGAGATGGTTTCATGTTGTCCTGTCCAACCTACCCCTATTTATATTATTGCATTCAAGAAAGGAACTATTTGGGTCTATGAATCAAAGCTTCTTTATTAACCTTCTTTTCATATTCGAGGTTTCACATTTATCTTTCATTGAACTATACCACTTTAGGTATTTCGATCCTAGACTTTCATTCATTCATCTATTCATACATAAATGAAAAGGGTGCCTAGGACTACCAATCAAAAGAGATCATATTCACATAACGTTCATACATCAAGGAGAAGATACCTAAGTCTACCAAATCCAAGAGGTCACATTTAGAAGCTTTCATGTATCAAGAAGAGGTACCTAAGTCTACCAATCAAGACACAACATCATCATATAAGCCTTTTCACAATCCATCATCATTAAACATAAACATTAGAAGAAAATATACTTCCATCACATTATATCCACATTATACAAGATCACACATACATCACATCATTATTCACTTCAATCACAACTTATACGTAGCAACATTACTTTATATTCTGAACTTCACATTATAACTTAACATGAACCCTAGCATGATACTACTACAATTCACATAATAATGATAACAAGGCCATGACTACATTAAGAACAACAAGTAAACAACTCCACCATAAGTGGATTATATTAATCAATAACAATTCTCTATCAACTCTATAATAAATAAGGGAATTAGATCAAGTTACCTCTCCAATATTAAATATCCCCATTCCTTAACATCTCCAACAATTAACAATATAATATCATATATAAATCAACAATAAAACATGAATTAAACTCAATTCTATCATCATTAGATCATAAGCAATAAACCCAATTCATAAGTCAAATTTACAGATTTAAGAAGATCAAGGGTTCAAGGATATTTACATTGGAAAATATTAATTCAACACCAATAATATCATATATAATCATTTGAAAACATTTCATGCAAGAGCCCTTGATTTAGAGTATAAATTGGACTTTTTTTTATAAATTTTGAGATGTTTGAAATCACTTTGAACTTGGCATTAAGGTGATAGATAACCTTAGATAAACAACTTACATACATTATTAGAAGAAATCCTTAGATAATTGAATATGAAAGGCATTAGAATCCACAAACCTAGCTCCATCATGACTTCAAGCTTACATGGGGGTTTTTGGAGAGAACTTTGGGGGGAAGGGTTTCGATTTAGGTGTGAGAGTCTAAAAAGGGTTTAATATCTTTAATACTCTTAGCATACTCCTAAAAAACGTCCATTCACCAAAAAAGACTTAGAGTGAATTTACCAACTCACCCCTTGGCCGAATTGTTGCAGAAAATTTCAGGCCCTAACGACGCCCACAAACTAATGGTTATCGATTAATTTATGCCTTTCCAATGGGGTACATTATTTGGATCAGAGCCTCAAAATCAGAAAGGCTTGTCTGTCATGATCGACAGTCACCATTGACGAGTCGTCAGTTGGTTGAGTGGCTGTCAATTGGCGGCGGCGTATGATGCTAACAGGCAACTTCTTGGCCTAACGATATGGTCCTCATCAAGGGCCCTCGTGGCTCCTTGGTAGAGTCGTACCTGGACGTTTGATTCCAAAACATTCTCATCTAGGTTCTAAGGTCATCACCACTTATTTGGACCTTAAACAACACACTTAACTTCCATCAAAACACCTAGGGACAAGCAAGCACATAAATGACTAGTCTCTGAACGTCTTGGTCGTTCCTTGACATCTGATCTCAAACTCAACCGAACTGACCTATAAACGCATTTACAAATTAAATTAACTATTTAACAGCCCTTAAAACTCAAGTGAATCTCTAGTTCATAATAGTTAATTTTTAGGGGTGTTACAACCTCCCCTCTTGGGAACATTCGTCCCCGAATGACCCTTCACACATAAAGAGATGATCACCAAAGCAACCAGCCGACATTCATTGATACACTATAATAATCCATACACATAGTTAGGAGGAACATCAGTACACCACAAATAGGCTTAAACAACTTTATCCAATTCAAGTAAGTAGAGCTACATCTACCAACTCCTTATGCATCATTCTTTACCATTCCTCATGATGTTGGAGAAATATAACTCTCCAAGTTAAATTATTTTCATTTAAACATAACATCATTTAGAACATCATGAAATTTCTCATGAAATCACAATCATCCAACATTTAAATAATGTAACACTCTGAAACTCCATGACCTGATCTAGATCCTTACAGGTGTGTCCAAGAGTTGAAACGCTGTTGTAAGACTTAAAATAATGTTGATAATACATTTAGGAAGTTTTAGATGCAAGACATCAAGAAACGTCCACGATGTCCGGAGATTTGTGACAAAGGTGTTAGTGTGGCTTAACCCATTTCATGGGGTTTTTGGACTTGGAAATTAATGAAAATTTATGTATGGTGTCAAACTAGTGTTAGAGGGTATTTAGAGTCGAAACATCTGGGTACGACAACCCAAGGAACATCTTAGGGGTCCTTGGAGAGGAGCCTTGAATTTGACCCAAACCTGCCAAATTAGGTAGTGTAGACAGCAGCACCTACATTTGCCAAATGATGGGGTATCTACTGGGTGATGGGGCGTCGATGACTCTTTAAACAAACACTTAGACATTTCTTTAAATGCCAAAAATGCAGACTCTCTGGCCAAAATTGCGGTTATGCAAGATATTGGGGGTTTAAGGGCGTCGACTGACCTACAGACTGTAGGCCGTGGTTTCTTAGGTCAGGCCTCCAATTTCACTGTTATTTTTAGTGACTTTATTAGATTAGTAAATTAGTTAGGTGTTTAATTAGGGGTTAAGGAATGTTAAATAATTTAGTATAGTTATTATATAAACTACCTTAAGCCTAAACCCAACTTAATACCCCACAATTCCTAGACTCATACCACTCTTCCTTCTCTCTACTCTCTCTCTCCCAAAGAAAAAGTCCATAGAAGACCAAGGCCTAAGGGATATGGGGAAGCAATAAGTGAACTTTTCTCCATAAAACATCAAGAATTATAAAGGTATGGTAATTCTTAAGCTTTGGGATTCCTTTCCCCAAAGGGTTCTTTCAAACTTGATTTCCAAAAGATGAATTGAACATGCTTTCTTATCAGAAATTGATCTTTCAAATTGTATTGTTCTTGATTTATTATGATTATTATAGTTAAATTATGATGTATTACTGTTCAATTATTGTAGTTCTTGATGTTAAACCTAGTGTGTGGATGAGATGATCAACTGACCCTAATTCCCTAACCTTAGGTTATGAACTAGTGTTGGATTAATTATTGTTAAAGAAATTGACTTAGTTATTGTGTTAATTACTATTGTATGGTGTTATTACACCTATTATTTGATGATATTTGTTGGTTAATGGTAATACCATGAATGATGGCTTTTGAAGGAGAATTGGTAACACTTTGTTATCCTAAACCTTTACCTAAATTGTGATGGCGATGATAAAGTTCAATTGAAGTGTATCTTGTGTTGAATTTAAGTAGGTGTTGTTATGATGTTGTATATTAAATGTATTGATTATGTTGATTGTGAGATTATGATTAAGATGAAATGTTATAATGTTGGTTATGAATTACCTATATGCCTTACTATGACATACTAATGATAAGGTGTTAATCTAACATATGAGGGTTGCATTAAAAGGATATTCTCATGCAATTTCTATTGAGAGAATGACTATGACTATACAAGGAGTTAATCTCGTATGACCTAAACTAAATTATGGTTTTTAAAGAAAGACATTTCAAGAGGGACTCTAGCTTAGCACCGAGTAAACTAGTAGAGAGGAGTGTCTCTTCCCAAGTAGGGAAGGTAGGTTCACTATTCTACTCAGGAGATAGAGATTACAATGAAAATGGCATAAGTAGGGTCTTGAAGATGTCTCCAAGTTCTTGAACTGTGTTGCCCACATATAAATACTAGCTAATTCATCCACCTAGATGCTATGTTAATGTTTTGGTACTACCTTGGCAACTGGTCCACCTTCCTTCGGTGTAGGGATTCATTACACCAAATTCCACATTATGTCATGTTGTCTATGTAGTTTAAGTAAAGTGTTCGAGAAAGTAAAAATGAAGAAATGAAATAACTCTAACTAGGAGGACTTGTGGGGTTTGACTTATTCTAGGTAGGGGTATGAGACTCTACCTATACGTCACACTAGTTGACCTTAAGGGAAGTCCTAAGAGGATTTTCTTATGTTATTATGTTCTTATAGAGTAAATGATATGCAAATGTTGACTTTACATATTGATGATACTATATGATGTTTGTTTTTCTTATGAACATGTCATCAGTCTATATTGCTAAATATTTTAATGAATAGATGATGCTATATTATATGAAGTTAGACATTATTTGTGATCCTTTGGTTGGTTTACATTATTGAGTGGGGTTATGGGGCTTCACTTGTCCATTGCACTAGTAAGCTTGGTGAGGGGTTATGAGTAAGGGTCTTGCATATGTTGTAAGGTTATGAACTCTTGTACGTGCTTTGTTTTTATAACATGATGTTTGATTTGTTTAACTTATGTATCCTAATATGCTATTACTCATGTTGACTTCACTCAACTTGATGATGTTGCTCTTGTGTTAAATATTATATTGTCTTAAAGAATATATGATTATTGTCTTATATGTGTTCTTCATTGTGCATAAGGATTTTCAAAGTAACTTGGCATGGTTTTAAACAATGTCCCCTTTAGAATGATTTCTAAGTTATGTGTGCATGTGTTTCCATACTTATTACAAGTGGTGAACTAACCTATCTTCTTTCCCTTTTCCCCAAACAATGTTGGTTCGGGCCGTTGAAGTACTGAGCCTACTTTGAAGAAGGCTTTGATATCTATCTTTAATTGTGTGTATGTCCTCAATATCCGAGGATGATTCCTTCTCCTATTCTACTTGTTTGACTTGTTATAGTCTAAATGACTTATGTTTCACTCTTATAGTTCAAGACATTGTTGTAATCCCTAAGTGGTAATCATAAATTTGTGTAAGGGCTAAGTCTGAATTGTTCTATTCCAACTTAGACACTTTTATATGAGACATCTCTATTACGCTGTATCTTGAACATTGTATATGATGCATAAAAGTAGAAGCCTATGTAAGTTTTAAATGTGAGGAATCTAAGTAAACTCTCTCTGTATATATTATGTATAAGCGAGAGGTCTATGTAAACCTCATAACATAGATGTATGTGAAAAGTTCTAGTTTCCACACCTTTTTACCTAAGATTTGTTATGACGAATGCTAAGATGCTAGTTTTAGTCCTCCCTGAGGATGACGACATCGTTCATCCGTGGATGTGACAATTCAAGCACATTAAGAGCAATTATCCCCATAAAGGCTCAATAGGTAACTTCTTAAGAACACATTACGCAACCTTAACGAGTCAACTAATATAACATTTTAGGCATGCTCACTATTTTTGTTACAAACCTCAAAATGAATGAGGTTAAACTAGATTATATAATGTTTCTTATGAGTTAATAAGGTGTTAAATTGATGAATTATAGCTTTACGGATCAGTTCATAGAGTTTCGAAGTCAAACGTCTATGAACGACCAAGACGTTTGGAAACTAATCTTTGTGTGTGCTTTTGTGCCTTTGAATGTTTTAGGTGTTGTTTGGTGTATAACATGATAGTAGGGGACCATAAAACCGAAACTTTTGGGTACAACTTCCCAAAGACCACCCAAAGAGTCCTTGAGGAGGACCCAACCCTAGGCAAGACACTACAAACAATAGTCCAACTGACGACCATCAAACCACACCAATGGTTCAATAGATACCCCATCGATTTAGGACACGGCTCCACACTTAGTTTCGGGATCTTATTCCCCAAAAGATGAGTGTCTTACCCAAACGATTCCACAGAAGGACGTCTGACTGATCAAACCACGGCCAGTAGTTGGCAATCGTCGTTTGGGTCTATAATTTTTCGCACGTGTCTCAGCCAAGGTGAGGGTGATTTGGGAAATTGAACCCATGTCCTAATTAAGTCCTATACGGTTATTTGGGTCATTTTTGGTATTTAAGTTAGTTAAGACTCTAAAACCTAGACTTACACCTTATTATTCAAAATCAAAAACCCCAAGATCAAAATAAGTTCTCTCTAGACTCAATTTTAAGCTAGAACTCAAGGTGAAGCTAGGATTGAAGTTCTTAATTTATTTATACATCAATTTAGTTGGATTTATTCAATAAGGTATATTTATTTAATCCTTGATTCTTCTCTGATTCAAGGAGTCAATTCCAAAGGCTTTTCAAAGATCTTCAAAAATATTGAAATCTTATTTTTAATTCTAACCACGTGTTCTTACATGAAAAGGTTTAAACAAATGTTTTATGAAGTATTTGATCTTAATTGGAGGTTTTAAGTTCAAAACTTCCATGAACCCATGTACTCCTTGAATATTTAATATCGTTCTAAAGTGGGTGAATCGGTCATGGTTTAATCTTATTGAATTCATGTGTAGATTGTATCGGGCTATTGAATTATGTATTGATTATGGTAGAATTGTTCATAGTTTTCTTATAATATGGATAACTATACTGAATGTTGGTTGATCAATGATATGGATGGATTGAAGGCTTAGTCTTGTCTATATTATCACTGGTAAGAATCTCTTTTTATGTGATCTAGTTGGAAAGGATAAAGAATGGTTATGATGGCTCTTGGAGGGGGTGAGTTGACCTATGTATACAATAGAATTGATATTAAATTGTTGTTTATTGGTATGGTCCACTTATGTTGGAGGTGCTTAATTGTTATAATCGTTATTGACATAACCTTGTCGGCATTAGTATGTTTAGTATGGTATGATCATGATATGGTATATTTGAAGGTATAAAGTGAATATACTTATATGATATTAATATAATATTGTATGGGTGCTATAATGATATGAATGAGTATGCTTTTTCTCTACTTGATGATATATGATGATGAAGGACTAGAGAGAGACTTTATAGAATGATGTTGTATCTTGTATTGGTAGACTAGTTGTCTCTACTTTGGTAATTTTATTGTAGTGAATGAGTGTACGAATGAATGTCTAGGATCGGTAGACCTTGAGTAGGTTCCCTTCCTTGAATGACTAAATGAGGTATTCTATAGTATGTCTTGAACCAATAGACATGTCTTGAACGAATAGACCTAAGCATACTTCCCCTTCTTGATGAGTCTAGAACCCTCGGTGAATGTAGAACCTTTAATAATTAAAGAAGTTTAAGAATGAAAAATCTTGAATATGAAAAGAAGGTAGTGAATGTGAATCCTTCAATATTAAAAGAAGGCTAATAGGAAGCCTTGATATGAAAGACCGTTATGGTGTGCTTCTTGAGTTTAGTGATATACCTAGGGGTAGGTTGGTTGATTGGCATGAAACCATCCCTAAGAAAGTCATAAGAGACAACCTAATAAGCCGTGGTTGGCAGCCCTAGTGGACCCATCCTTGGAACACAAAGTAATATTAGTTGGTATGATATGGTGATAGTACCTTCTCTAATACATGTAGGGAATGATTTACTCTATGAAACAAAGGCCAAAAATTGAGTGGATATGCTTGTGGTAGTAGTTCTACTTTAGTTAAGAGTAGAGTACAAAGAAGTTCTTGATATCTCTCAACCATGTCACAACATAGTTTGATTCCTAGTTCCACCTTTGGCAAGTAAAACACCTTCCGCGGTGATACCACTGTAAAATGTCAAAGAATGACCAAGTCATACGAAAGTTAGCCTTTATTTGTGCTAGTGTGTTTTAGTGTACCTTTGCATGTTTTATGTGTTGTTTGGTGTAAATTTATAGGAGATGAACCTATTTAGTGTCAAAACATTCGGGAACGACTCCCCAGTGACCACCCTAACAGTCTTTGAGGAGGACCCAACTCTTGGCAAGAAACTGCCAAAAAGCAGTCCAACCACCGACCCTAAATGACGGACTGTGGTCCAACATATTCCATGTGGATTGGGGGAGTATCCCCACACTTAGTGGTGGGAGCTTATCCCCCTTTTGAGGAGTCTATGATCAAAACCATGGACTATCAGGACAGTCTGTTGGTTGATCAACTCTACGATGATTGGAACGACGTTTGGGCCTGCAACTTTCTGCAAGTCTTGGCCAAGTTGTGGGTAGATTGGGAAATTGACCTAGCGTCCTAATTAAGTCATGGATGGTTACTTTAGATAATTTAAGTTATTATATAAGCTTTAAACCTAAATCATAATCCATTATTCAAAATTTAAACCCAAGATCAAAATAAAACTCTCTCTCTAGACTTTGTTGAAACTTGATGCACGGTTGAAGCTAGGAATTGGATTTCCTCATTGTTTCTCAATCAATTTATTTGGAATCATTAAATTAATGTATGTTTATTTAATCCTTGAATATTCTCTCATGGAAGAAGACAATTCAAAAGGTTTTTCAAGACGTTCAAAAATATAGAAATTCCTATTTTGAATTGATGTTAATTGATGATTTTAACATCAAAACTTCCATGAACACATGTATTCCTTGAATTCCTAGTTTTGGATCTAAAGTGGGTGAAGTGATCATGTATTTATTTTAGTGAATTCATGTGTGGATTGTATTGGGATATTGAATTATGTATAGATCATGATAGAATTGTCTATAACCTGACTTATAATGATAATATTCATATTGTATGTTGTTGGATCATTGACATGGATTAGTTAATGGCTTAATATTATGTACATGGCTATTGGTAAGATCCTTTGTAAAGTGAATTGATTGAAAAGGCTAAGGAATGGTCATGATGATGATGGGAAGGTGGTGAGTTGACTTAATTCCTCTATTTAGTATCAAATTGAAATTTAATTGTAATGATTTGGTATGGTCAATTTATGATGGCAGTTTTTATATGTTTATGTTGTCATGAACATGGCCTTGCCAATATTATTATGTGAATTGTGTTTTTATCATGTTATACCTTGAATAGATTATCAAGGTGGGCAGGGTGTATAGGTGGTATCTTCTTATCTTACTTACAGGAGTTCTAGGATGATAACCTTTGGTAGGGAATATAAATGCTTATGCGTACTCCAAATGATTATGGTTATCTCTTAAGAACTATTTGAACATGTTTTATATGTGTATGTTGTCTTGAAAGTGGTTCCTATACTTATTTTATGAGACTTACATCAAAATAGCATAAAAAGCATGTATAAAGTAAATGTCTTTTTTAGCATGGTTTTATTGCATGTTCACCATACTTAGTGCATTAAATTTCTAATTCCATATGTTGTTTATTTCTACAATTATAGATGTCAAGTGAGGAGTCTCTTAGAAGCAAAGCTTGGGAATAACATCCTCTCAAGAAAACTTTGTAAGTCCTCGTATGATTCGAGGACATACTTATGTTTAGTTTCCTTTTTCAAAAGATATTGTAATAGACTTTGGTTTTACTTTTAAATGATGTAAGGGATATTACTCTAAGATTTATATGCGTCTAAAATGGCTATGAAGATACTTAGTCTTTCTTATGTTTCTATAAAAGAATTGATTATTGTTGTGAAAAGTTTTATATCTGTGCTATTTTACATATATATATGCGATGAATGATGTCTAAGGGATTTTATAAGACCTTTGAGAGGTGAAGTACTCCGTGTGGTGACTTAAGTGTGGTCTAACTTCTAGGGGGTACTCTCGGATTGTTACAAACTTGGTATCAAAGCATACGATGATGAATTAGTCTTTAGGATTCAAAGTCTCACTAAATTCACATCTACTAGAGTCTTTTTCATTGGTGTGAGTCGCGACACATCTATGAGCGAGAGGCTATTGGACGATAGAAGTTTCACTTTCTTGATTATTTTTCTGTTGTGACATAGATTTGAGGTTATAAATGTTTTTTCCTAATCTCTTCCCTTGTGTTTATAAGATATAAATACAAGAAAGACACCCGCAAGGAGAGTTAATGAGGAAGTGGTCAATGAGGGAGTCCCTTCCCATAGTGCTCAAGTTCCTTATGGGGAACAAGTCCCTATAGTGGATCAAGAGGATGAGGTTCTCGTGGTTCCCTTGACATGACTAATAGGGATATTAGAGGATCTCTCTTTACCCTAGCCCGAGACATGACAACTCAAATGAATAGAGATATTGGACCTAGGATGAATGCTCTTGAGAGTAACACGACCTCTAGATTGAGGGACTTTATGAGGATGAATCCTCATATATTTCTTGGTTCTAAGGTGGGATAAGATCCACAAGTGTTTTTAAATGGTGTATGTAAGGTGTTGAGTGCTATGGGGTGACTTCT
Source organism: Solanum corneliomulleri (assembly GCA_027704805.1). Lineage (NCBI taxonomy): Eukaryota > Viridiplantae > Streptophyta > Magnoliopsida > Solanales > Solanaceae > Solanum > Solanum corneliomulleri. The sequence continues at coordinate 20,380,593 of JAKWIY010003060.1, read as the reverse complement.
AAAGAAAACACGAAGTTAGCTTCATATTAATTGACAGAAGTTTATCAAGTGTGGTAGACTCAATGGTAAGATAATAAGTCGGTTTAATCGGGTCCTATTTAATTGGAAGAGTTTAAGGAATCCTTTTCAGGAACATACTTTCCCCGAGAGAATAGGGAGGTTAGGGTTGAGGATTTCATAAACCTTAGGCAAGGTAACATGAGTGTTGAGGAGTATTCCTTGAAATTTACCCTATTGTCTAAGTATGCTCCATCCTTGGTGTCTAACCCTAGGGATAAGATTAGTAGGTTCGCGACCGGTGTAGTCGAACTTGTAAAATAAGAGTGTTGTACAGCCATGCTTCATAATGACATGAACCTATCGATACTTATGGTGTATGCAAAATCCATTGAAGAATCCAAGCTTAATAGGAGCAAAAACAACCAAGGTTTAAGAAAAGGGCTCCAAATAAAGATGAGTCTAGTTCTCCTAAGGTCAAATATGATAGAAGTGGTGGTTCTCAAAGTGTTAAGCCTACTTGTTCCACTTGTGGGAAGAAACACTTTTCGAAGTGTCTGGCCGGTACTAATGGGTGATTTTGAAGTGGAAAGGATGATCACAAGGTAAGAGATTGTCGTAATATTGTGTCTAAAGGAAGAGAGGCCAAACAAGTTCCTCCTAATGCCCCAGATGTTGGTTCACCAAAGCGGAATCGTTTCTATGGCCTCCATGCTAATGAGGGAGTAAATTCGGATAAGCATACCGGTAAGTTATAGTTTTCTCTCTTATTTGTGATAAGTTCCTTATAAGTGGGGGAGTATGGTGAATAGTTGGGTTGTGGATTGTTGTATTTTGTTTTCTATTTTAATCAAGCTTGAGAGTTAGATCTTTATAGCAGCATGTTTCATGTTTTAGGATTCTAAGTGAAAAACTAATTTCATTGATCTCCTTGCACGATGCATATATTTGATGAGGTTATTTTATGTTACAAAATGAGTTTATATGATTTTGTCTCTCATATTTTCATTTTTTTTATAATGAATTGCTTAAAATTTTCATTTGTGAATTAGTAAGCATGATCTACAGTAGTATTTTAAAATGTTGCATAATGGTGATTTCATGAGAAGTTTGAATTTTGTACATTGTTATGATGTAAATGAGCATGAAAATATTTTGAGAAGGGTATTCCTCCTATATGAAATGAAAAATGTGAAGTCTTATTGCATGATAAGTTTTAAATGTCGTTCCTACTTTCTTTTTGTGTTTTGAGTCTCTTGATTATGTGTTGTTGATGTTCCTCGTATCTATGTGTATTATAAATGGTGTGGTATGGTTATGATCTGCATGTCTTGATTCTTTATCTCTTCATAGTGTCGTAAGTGTTCAATGTGTTTTAGTATCATTTGAGGACAAATGTATTCAAGTGGTGGAGAATGTAACATCCCAAAAATAAATTAGGTTAAACTAGAGCCTTTTATGAGAGTGTCATGAGTTTTTAAGGTGTAAAAATGATTAATAATATAATTCTAAATCAATTTGGATAGTTTGGAATAATTGGAAGTGACATATGAAATAACGACCAAGACGTTCGGAAGTTAGCCTTTGTGTGTGCTAATGAATTCTAGTATGCCTTAGCATGTTTTGTGTGTTTTTTGTGTATAAATTTATATGAAAGGACCCTAACATCTAAATGAACCTATTAAGGGTCGAAGTGTCCAAGAACGAATCCCAAAAGACCACCCTAAAGGTCCTTGAGGAGGACCCGAACCTTGGTAAGAAACTGTTAAAAGGTATCCAACCAACGACCCTAAAAGACTGACTGTGTCCAATGTATGACCCATCGATTGACGGCATAGACCCACACTTAGTTGTGTGATCTTAGCACCCTTTTGTGAAGTCTCTGATAAAAAAGATGGACCAGAAGTTTCGTCCATTGATTGATCAACGGTTCATCGATTGGAACGTCATTTGGGGCTTGTAATATTCTACAAGTCTCGGCCAAGTTGAGGGTGGATTGGCAAAATTCATCTAGAATCCTAATAAATTCATGGGAGGTTATTTTAGGTGATTTAAGTTTGTACATAATCTTAAAACCTAAATTAGAATTCATCATTCAAAATCAATCAAAGATAAAAATAGAACTCTCGCTAGACTCCATTGAAGCTTGAAGCAACGTTGAAGCTAGGAATTGGATTTATTCATTGTTTCTCCATCAATTTCATTGAAATTCTTCAATAACATCATGGTGATTTCATCCTTGACTATTCTCTCATTCACGGACAAAATGCCAAAGGATTTTCAAAAATGTTAAAAAACATATAAAATCCTATTTTGAATTCTAAGCATGGGTTCTTGCATGAAAAGGTTTAAATCAATTTTTTATGATATAATTGATTTTAATTGATGTTTTTAAGATCAAAACTTCCATGAACCCATGTATTCCTTGAATTCCTAGTTTTGGATCTAAAGTGGCTGAATTGATCATGACTTGATTTTAATGAATACATGTGTAGATTGTATTGGACTATTGAATTATCTATAGATCATTATAGAATTCTCAAAACCTGCCTTATAATGATAATATTCATATTATATGTTGTTGGATAATTGATATGGATTGGTTATTGTCTTAATATTGTGTACATGGCTATTGTTAAGAGCCTTTGTATAGTAATTTGATTGAAAAGGCTAAGGAAAAGTGATGATGATGATAGGAATGGGTGAGTTGACCTAATTCATCTATTTAGTATATAATAGATATTGAATTGTATTTATTTGGTATGTTCCACTTATGGTGGCAGTGTTTATGTGTTTATACTGTAATGAACATTGCCTTGTCGACATTATTATGTGAATTGTGCTTATAATGTTATAGCTTGTATACATTATTAAGGTGAAGGATGATAATGTGTATATTTGTATGTTTAAGGTTAAAGTATGATTTTCTCTAAATGGTTATAGGTGAATATGATAGACTTTAATGAGTCTCTATATGTGTTGGTACGGTATCTTGTTAGGTAGACTTTGTTGTTCCTACATTGTGCTTGAATGTTATTGAATACATGATATGATGATGTTGTTTCTTTATTGGTAGACTTAGGTCCCTCTACTTGATACATTGAAGTTTGTGAATTTGAAATATTGACCAAGTAAGCTTAGGTACCTTTGTCATGTATGTGTATGAATAAATGATGAATGAAAGTCTAGGATCGGTAGACCTAAAATGGTGCCCTTCTAAGGATAACTAGTATAGGACCTTGAATATGATAAGAAGGTCAAAATTATAGAACCTTGAATGATAAAAGATGTTTGAGAATGGCTACCTTGAACATAGAAAAGAAGTTTAATAGAAGCCCTGAAGTGAAAGACTGTAATGGTATCCTTCTTGAGTGGAATAATGGATTAGGGGTAGGTTGGCTGGAACGGTATGAAACCATCTCTAAGGAAGTCATAAGATCTATCCTAATAGTCCTTTGTTTTCATCCCTAGAGGACCCATCCTTGGAAAGATAAGGTATTGAGTGTTGGTTAGGCAAAGTGATGGTGTACCTTTTCAAATACACCTAGGGAATGATTAATCTATGAGAATAAAGGCAAAGGAATGAGTGAATATTTCACATCTCAAGAAAACACCCTAAAAGATATGGCACTCTCAGAGTACAACATGACGTACTTTACCTCTTGGATATCATATACAATCCCATAGTTATCATTCATCGCATTCTCATAGGTAAATTTAGCGGAAACTTTAAAACTTTCATGCCACATTTTATGCTAGAACATCACTTCCAATATATATATATATATATATATATATATATATATATATATATATATATATATATATATAATATGAAATGTGTGAATGAGTTATCATGTGTTGTAAATGAAGTTAGATGACTGAAGGTCTAATGTTAAGGAAGCAAGATAAAGTTAAGTCTTATGTAACAGAGTCATGAATGACTAATATAGTGTGCTTAATCCAAGGGAATCCTCAAGGAGCACTAAGTGGGAGTAGAAGTATGGGATGCTACTCTCACATTGCACTTAGTGTAACTTACAAGTCCCATTGGAGAAGGATACTTACATGAAATCCTTAATGTATGAATGTCCTTCAAATGTCTAGTCTAGAATGTGGACTTGTTTCCCGTGCAAGGTAAGCTTATGGTTGGTAGTCTTAAGAATCGTAATTGTGTGTATTGAATGGGGGTGTATAGTAGGATCCTTCATGTCTTACCTTAGTGAGTCTTGGTATAATTTGGTTAGGGAAACCTCAAAGGAAATGATTTCATTGTGTTTTTGGAATGAGTTCACTGTAAGGTCATTGAGTTCACTATAACGTGCTTGGTTTAATGTAAAGTTATATTTTTGTTAAAAAATTATGACAGTTCTATTAATGTAATAAATGATGATTCTTATACTATTTTAACTCTATAATCATGAAGGTTTTAATTATTTGGCATGAAAGCTTATTTTACTAAAATGACCCTTTTTAAATGTTTTTACATATGTCATACTTAGTACATTGTTTTTTACTAACCCCATACTTTTTATACTCTATAAGAATAGGTTGGAGGCAAGAATAAGTCTAGAAGGCAAAGTTTGGGAATCTACTCTCTCAAGACTATGTATGTCCTCATATATCCGAGGGCATTGTTCTATTTATTTAGTTTCTATCATTAAAACTTATTAAGTGTTTTCATTTAATGGAAAGGGCGTGTCCCTAAGATATTTATATTGTATCTTTAAGTTGGCTTGTGAAGAAGAGATCACTTTTTACTATTTATGAAAGATATCTTATTATTATTAAATGTCATAAAAAGTTTTAATTCCACACTACTTTTCATGCTTTATGCAATGAATGATAGCAAATGGCTAGTACAAGACCTCCGAAAGGTCAAGTACGCAATTGTCCGACCTAAGGATTGCCCTAAATTCTATGGCGTATATTTCGATCGTGACAAACTTGGTATCGGAGCATATGTTTTTGGGAAATAGTTTAAGGTCTAAATCTCATAAGCCACGTCTAGTAGAGCCTTGTTCATCGGTGTGAGTCGCAACACATCCATGAATGAGAGGCTATAAGATGATAGAAGTTTCACTTTCTTCATTATTCTAATGTCGGGCCTTAGAGTTGAGTTCTATAATATGTCTTACTCTACCTCTTCTCTTTGTGTTTATAGAACATGAATACGAGGAGAGAAACCGCTATAAGAGATGAGGAAGGTGTAGCTAATGAGAGTGTCCCTCCCCGTGTTGACCAAGTCCCTATAGTTGGACTAAAGGATTTCAATAAGGTTGTTCCCCCTCTGGAACTTCAAGGACCCCAAGGACCTCAAATGCCTCCTATGCCTCAAGCTCCTCAAGCTCCCTTTGTTGAAGGGGATATGAAAAGTGCGGAGTTGAGGGCTTTCCTAATGAATTTGACCCAACTCATGATAGATCAAGATCAAGTAGTCACTAATCATTTGGTTGCCCAACTTATACAAGGAGATAGACCTAAACCTAATGTGAGTACTCCCACTTCTAGAATTAGGGATTTCATGAGGATGAGCCCTCCTACTTTTTATGCACTAAGGTGGATGAAGATCCAAAAAGCTTCATAAATTAGATATTCAAGGTGGTTGATGCTATGGGTGTGACCCCAGGGAGAGAGTGGAACTAGCCACTTACCAACTCAATGATGTGGCGCAAGTGTGGATTGAGTTGGTTCAAAAGATTGGGAAGTGTTCAAAGATTCTTTTCTAGATAGGTTCTTTCCCATAGAGTAAAGGGAGAAGAAGATTCTTGAATTGATGAATCTTCATCAAGGGGGAATGAGTGTAAAAGAGTACTCTCTCAAATTCACCCAACTCTATAAGTATTCCCCAACCATGGTAGCCAACCCTAGATCTAGGATGGAAAAATTTGTGATGGGAGTGTCTAACTTGGTGGAAATGGAGTGTCGCACGACAATGATCCTAATGACATAGATATCTCTAGACTCATGGTGTATGCACAACAAATTGAAGAGTCCAAAATAAGGGAGACAAGACAAGAGGGGAAGAGGCCTAAGTTTGATGAATCTAGTCAACCAACCTATGAAGAGGTTCTATCACCAAGAGTATTCCATGGTAAACAAGGATAGAGCTTCCAATCAAAATCCCCAAGGATATGGCCATACTTTTGAGAGGCCTAGGTGTGCTTCTTGTGGGAAGCAACATTTGGGTAAGTGTCTTGTCGGAACGGATTGTTGTTTTGAATGTGCTAGTAAGAATCACAATATGAGGGACTTCCCTAACATCAATGCAAAAGGTAAATAGGTAAATCAAGCTCTTTAAGGTGGTCTAGATTCTAATTCTCCAAAGAAGAACCCTCCCTATGGGATGGGGGCTAGGACGGAGAACTAATCCGAATTTCGGTAGTCCCGGTAAGACTTAACCCTTTTGTGGTTGTTTTTATGTTATAATATCAGTTTATATGGTTTTTTCCTTCAAATGTTCATGCTTTCTCGATAAATTGCTTTAAGGAGAAATTGTGGAAATTTCATGCATGTTTCACTGTGTGAGAGTGATGCTCACTGTACAATTTCAAAGTTTGAGAAAAAATTCCATTCTCATGAATAATGGTTTTAATTTTTTTTTTAAAATGACGTTTATGAGAATTTCTAATGTTGTATAAGGTAATTCCTCCATAAAATGAAGAATTAAGTGTGTGCTTGAATTTGGAAATTTCCTTTTAAAGTCGCTTGTGTTGCTTAGCAAAATGTTTGTGAATATGTAGTTGGTGTTCCTTGTAATTTTGGATCATTGATTTTGATTTTTTAGCCTTTATTTAGTGTGTTATACTCTGCTAGTAATTCGTTAATGTTCTTAAAAGAGTATAGTTTCATTCGAGGACGAATGTTGTTCCAAGTGTGGGAGAATGTAATCCCCTAAAACGAACTAAGGTGAACTAGATCTTCATAATTTTTTCATGAGTTAATTTTGTGTTAAAATGATTTATAATTATATTCTTAGGCAGTGTTCTAAGTTTGTTGACTTTTGGAGGTCAAATGTCAAAGAACGTCCATGACGTATGAAAGGTGAGCCTCAGAAAGTGCTTGAGTGTCTTCATGTGTTAAGCGAGTATTACATGTTTGTTTTAATCGAAATTGATGTGGGATGTTCCTAAGACCTACACGACTTATTATAGGGGTTTAAATTCCATGTATGAATCCACCTAGGACTCAGGAGGGGCCCTAAAAGAGGACCCCAACACCTAGGCGAATTCTGCCAAGACTGCGCCAAAAGCAGCCTCAAACGACGGGGGCAATTGATGCCCCTTTGGTAAATAAACGCCCCGTTGTATAGGGGAGTAGGTTGGGACTTAGTCATGGATTCCAACCCACCATGTTCCCAGCTGCAGACCCAAACTACGCCAGTAGCACAAGCCGTCGTTCAGTCAACGCCCCGTTGCTTGAGTCCGTCGATAGTGGTCCTGCAATAGCTGTTGGACGCTGCTACCTTGGCTTGGGATGTTTTGTAAATTCACCCCAAGTATTTTATTATCCTACGATGATATTATTAGGGTTTTTAAGGTATGTTAAATTAGTTTTAAGTCCTAGACCTAGACAAGCCCCCTCATTTCAAATATTCAAACTCTTTCTCTCTAAAAAAAGACTCTCTCAAAACACCATAGAAGCTTGGACTCAAGGAAGGGATTAGAGGACTGTTGGTGGATGTTTAATTCATCAAAATCAGAAGGTTTCCTTCTCTTTGAGGTATGGTAGTCATCAAGGCATATTATGTGAAGAAAGATGGAAATGAAGTTATTCTTGTTAATGTTTTTTATGAATCTTGTTATGAAATGTATGCCAAGGATTATGTCTAAATGACTTATATGATTATGTGAAGTATGTTAAAGTGTGTGATGTGATGAATGAAGGTCTAAGCATGTACAGAATCTAATGTAAATAAATGACGTTTATATGAAAGGTATACTCACATGCACACACACCCACACTTTGAATGAATGAATGGATGAAGTTAAGGAATGAGATTAAGAAGGGTAGTTTTGGGATGAACACTCTTCGTGAGTTGAGATGAAGTGTTTTGTAGAAATCCCACTACCTCCCAAGAGCTTTTCTAAGTTGGATTGGACCGAGCCACAGACCATAGGGAGGGTCCATGGATAGTCCACCTTAGGTCAAGTAGGTACCTCCAGAACATGGCCTGAACAGCAGGCGTCAGTCAGAACAAAGACCAGGATCGAGTGTCTAAAATTCAAGTCCTAGATGTGGAATTGCGGTTGATCAAGACAGACCGTGAGTCGATTGACGGTCCACCGGTCGGGGTTCCGTGGTCTACAAATTAAGTGTTATTTTAGGGGGTTAAGGGTCTTTTCTGGTTTTTAAAACTGTATAAGCATTTTACCCCCAAAAAATTTAGTTCATTCTTCCAAACATCCCAAATAAATCAAATATTGTCAAACATATTCTCTTCTGGGAAGAAGAAGAAGAAGAAGAAGAGAAGAAGAATAAAGAAGAAAAGAAGGAGGAGATGTAGAATAAGAAGAAGAATCAGAATAGAATAAGCATAAGAAGGAAGGAGGAGGATAGGAGGAGAGGAGGATGAGGAGGAGGATAGGAGGAGGAAGGAGGAGAAGACGGAGACAGAAGAAGAAAAGAAGAAGAAGAAGAAGAGAAGAAGAAGAAGAAGAAGAAGAAGAAGAAGAAGAGAAAGGAGAACGAGAAGGAGAAGGAGAAGGAGAAGAAGAAGAAGAAGATTAAGATTTCAGCTATGGCTGCAAGCTAAGGATCAAAGTTCCCAATCGGACTTGAGGTATGATAGCTTTCATCCACGGGTTCCTTCTACTTATGGAATCCCCAAATTCCTCTATTTTAAAAGGTAGGATTCCCCAATTAGCTAGGGTTTTTCCTCAAACATCAGGGGTTCTTTTAATTATTGATCTTAGTGATTTAATTATATTTAAATATGCATTAATTGATGATTCAAAATTCATTTATGATGTCTCCCCTATGAACCCATGCAAACCCCTATGTGTTTCTAAATTGTCATCTCATTGAGTTGGGTTGTTGATTATGAAAGATGAGTTTTATTATCTAAAGCATGAAGTAATATAATTACTTGAACTTGTCATAAAATCCCTATATAATGCTAGAATTCAATATTTGGTAGTTGAAGGTGACTTTGAACCTAGAAAGATCAAAGTATGAATTAATGCATGACCTTATGAAACCTATGTAAATGCTTTAAGGGTAATTTGAGAGTAAGTTCCAATGTTGTTATTGTGTTGTTGAAAGGATATTATCATAAAACCCTTACAACCATGATGTGAAAGGTTTTTCCACATAGAAAGGTGTCTTAGGTTTAAAGGTTATTCTCGCCTAATTGAATCAATGAATAAGAGCTATAATGAACTATTTGGACTGGTAAAAAGACATGCATTTCCATGGATGGTAAAAATAAGTAAGAAAATACTTTTCTGCGGTAATTATGCTTAGCACCGAGTGGATATTGACATTGAGATAGAAGCTCTTTTGTAAGTAAAGGTCAGGTTTCTAGAAGAAGAATCATGAGATGGATGCTCACCCATGAGTAGAGGTTGGTTTCTAGTAAAAATATTCTTATCCCATACTATGTCACCCCATCGGTTATTTAGCTATTTGATCCACTTATGCTAGATGTTTATGGTTCTACCTTAAGAAAGTAGAAGAACCCCTTTTTGGTCTGGGAGACACCAGATGATCATGCTTTAGCTTGCATGGTCTCTATGTCAGTTTAGGATAATTCTCCGACAACAAGTTGGATAATGAACTAATGTTACTTAAGAAAGTATCTCATAAGTGTTCAAAGACTTAAAGATGATTTAGTTTTCATTAACCATGAAGTTTTTACCTATGTTTTTCAGATATTTCTATTATGATGTTCAAACATGGAAAATTCCATATCATGAAATACAATGTCCCTCTTACCATGTTTTAAATATTTTTACGCATGTATTTTTGTACTAACGCATACTCTTGCCTACAATTTTCCCAATGTAGAGTTTGGCAGACAAGTTTCCGATCTAGTGGATAAAGCTTGGACTTTGATATCCTTCTGAGCTTGGTGTATCCTCATGCTTGATGATGGAGTTTTATTGTTGTAGTTTCACTTTTGTATTTCCTTTTTGAACATGATGTATGGGCTAGTCCCACTTTCATTCGATTGTAATAGATGGCTATATTAATACATGAGTTAGACTTCCGCTTTTCTATCAAGATGTTTTGGAATTAAATGTTATTTTTTACTCTTTATTGTTCCACAACTTTGTGTTATGAGGACTAAGTGGCCTATATGGAGTCATTCAGGGTTCTATATGCCATTTTACATCTAGTGGGTACCCTTGGTACATGAAAAACTTGGTATTAGTGCACAAGTCTAAATATTTCTTAAAATAATGTATCATAAGCCACGTCTATTAGAGTCTTGTTCATGAGTTTGAAGTGCCACATATTTGAATAATAGGCTACAAGATGATAAGGTAACTCCACTTCTTTCATTAATCTTAAGTCATTCCATATAGCTTAACACTATAAAGTCTCTCTTCTAAGCAAAGAATGTGAGGGAGAATGTGGAACAAGGATCTCCTCCTTAAGCTCATAGAGCTTCGATAGTTCCTTTTGTTGGGAATGCGATAAATGTGGAGGTTAGGTCAGCTTTTCAAATGTTTGTTCGAGCTTTGGAGACTCATTAAAATAGAGAGTTTGTAGCTCATATGAATCCTAATGTCAATTCAGCGGGCTTCAAGAGTGAGGGATTTTGTAAGGATGAACCCTCCCAAATTTTATGGCTCCAATGTAGAAGAGGATCATCAAGGGTTTATCAATGAGGTCTATAAGGTATTTGATATTACGGGGGTAACCTCGGAGGAGAAGAAGGAGTTAGTTACTTGTCAATTAAACGATGTTGCTAAAGTGTTTTATGATAAATAGAAGGGAGACACACCGGTGGGAGTGGTCCCGTAGAGTGGGAAGTGTCTAAATCAGCATTTCTTGAAAGTTCTTTTCCATAGAGTGTAGGGAAACTAAGGTGAAGGAGTTCATTATCCTTTATCAAGTAAATGTGAGTGTGAAGTAGTATTCCCTAAAGTTCACTCAATTGTACAAGTATTCTCCAACCGTGGTGGCAGATTTGAGTGCTAAGATGAGCAGGATTTTGACTAGCGTGTTCGACATAGTAGAAAAAGAATGTCGTACGACAATGTGCCTTCATTATATGAATATCTCTCGTCTTATGGTCTTCTCTGTACACATTGTTGAGTGTTGGTAATTTCTCACGTGCTAGACTCGATGGACATCTAGAGATAAATATAGTGTCTAATTTTAAAATCAACCTTAAGAGAGATTAGATAGACCATGGAATATGGAGAGATCAGTGCACCCATCAAATTGAGGTGATTAGTTTTCTGGAGCGACACCTAGACAAACACCTTGCTTGGTTATGAAATAGGCTACAATCTAAATACACGTCAGTTAGTCTATTTATCTCCACTCAACGATGTAGTTATATAGATAACTGGGGTAGGCGACAAGACGTGTGTAACCGGATCATACTATCAACCATATAAACCAGTAATTTGACAACTTAAGTTGGTTCTAAGACAATAATATGATGCATGATATTCATTATATGTAGCCCTTGAATTGTTTTTAAACTTGCTTGAAACATTTTCTCAAAGTCGTTCACTATTGTTTACTTTCATTTAGAGCATAATTAGTCGTAGTTAACCATAAATCATCAACTCTTGAAATAGTTACTTCCATACTTAGTTGAAAATTAAGTGTTGAATATAAGTTGATCATAAGACCCTTGATAACAATAACTCTCTTCTAAAAGAATCTATATAACTTGAACGAAAGCGTACACTTGCATGTATACTGGGAGCAACACAGGCCACAAGGAAAATTTTAGAGCAACTATCTTGACGCAACTATGGCATGTCGCGCCCAAGCCCTTCTTTAAGGAAGGACTCATGCCCACCCTAGGCCAATAAATTTTCTAACCCTACCAGTTTCATACCAATAACCTTCATCCCAACCAAACTTATCATCTAAACCGCCGCCTCAAACCCTTTTTATATCTAAATTATCTTTCCTCTTCTACTTATTTTCTTCCCCAAAATTACCATAACCTCTATAGTTTTTATTCCCCTAAGATCTTTCTCTCCAAAATTATCCTCAGTTTTCGTCCCATCTTTCCCAAATTATATTTTCCTCTCTCTTCTCTACACACTTCCCCAGCCGCTGACACCTCCCTCTTACCCATTAAACAATTTTCTTCCCTTTTAGCTTAATATTTATGGGTCATAATGGGCCAATAAACTGTGTACTATAACACCATTCAAGAATAAAGAAGTCTCGCAAGGAGATGTCGTAAGATCATCTAGTGCTCAAACTCTATTTAGGATATTTGGAACTTAAGTGGTGGAACACCATATAGAGGATCGGTTTGATTGCCAATAAGAGGAAAATATCTTTGTGATGAATACGTCAACAAGATAAGGTTGCAAATTGAATTTCTTTAATGTCGTGAAACTGTGTACTATAATACAATTCAAAATGATGAGAAATAGCAGCTTTCGAGAAACTACAGGTGTCATCCACGTCGTCCACCTACGACCAATGGACCGAGCCACAGACCATGGGGAGGTTCCATAAATTGGACATCTTAGGTCAATTAGGTACCTCCAAAACATGGCCCGAACAGTGGCCCATCGGTCAGAACATAGGTTGAGGGTCAAAAATTCAAGTCCTAGATGTGGAACCATGGTTGATTTGGATGAACCATGAGTCAATTGACGGCCCATCGGTCGGGGTTCCATGGTTCACCATTCAAGAGTTATTTTAGGGGCATAAGGGTCTTTATATGGTTTAATTTAAAATTAGGTGGTGGTGTTTTTCTGACATTTAAACTAAATGTATAAGTCTTTTACCCCCAAATTAGACCCATTTAGTTCATTCTTCCAATCATCCCAAATAAATTAAATCTCCTCAAACATATTCTCTCTTTGGGAAATTGAAGAAGAAGGAGGAGGAGGAGGAGGAGGGGGAGAAGAAGAAGAAGAACATTTCACCTATGGTTGCAAGCTAAGGAACCAAGTTCCTAATTGGATTTGAGGTATGAATCTTTCATCAATCGGTCCCTTCCACCTATGGAATCCCCAAATTCGTATATTTTAAATGGTAGGATTCCCCAATTAGCTAAAGTTTCCTAAAACATTATGGGTTCTTTTCATTATTAATCTTACTTATTTAATTATGTTTAAATGTGCATTAATTGAAGATTTACTATGCATTTATAATGTCTCCCCTATGAACCCATGCAAACCCCTATTTTTTCTAAATTGTTATCTCATTGAGTTGGATTATTATGAAAGACGAGTTTTATGATCTAAAGCATGATACAATTACTTCAACTTATGATAAAATTCCTATCTAATGCTATATTTCTATATTTGGTAGTTGAAAGTGGCTTTTAACCTTGAAAGGTCAAAGTATGAATTAATCAATGACCTTATGAAACCTATGTAAATGCTTTAAGGGTTCTTTGAGAGTAAAGTTTCAATGTTGTTATTGTGTTGTTGAAATGACATTCTCATAAAACACTTACAACCATGATGTGAAATATTTTCCCACATAAAATTCTTACGTTGAAAGGCTATTCTCACATAATTGAATCAATAAAAAAAACCTACACTAATGAACTATTTGGATTGGTAATGACATTTCTTTCATTGGATATTAAAAATAAGTAAGAAAATACTATTTTGTTTGAATTATGCTTAGAAAAAGCTATTTTGTGAGTAGATTTTTGGTTTCTAGAAGAAGTATCATGAGATGGAAGCTCACCCGTGAGTAGAGGCATGTTCTCTAGTATCAATCTCCTTATGCCATAATTGTGTGCCCCATAAGTTAATTATCTAGTTGATCCACTTATGCTAGATGTTCATGGTTCTACCTTAAGCAAGTAGAAAACTGCTTTTTTGGTCAAGGAGACACCAGGTGATCATGTTTTAGCTTCCATGGTCACTGTGTCAGTTTAGGCTAATTCTCCCACAACAAGTTGTCTAATTAATAAATGTTACTCAAGAAAGTATCTTATAAGTGTTCAAAGACTGAAAGATGATTTAGTTTTCATTAACCGTGATGCTTTTACCTATGTTTTCAAACTATTTCTATTATGATGTTTAAACATGGAAAATTCCATATCATAAAATGAAATATCCCTCTTAGCATGTTTGAAATATTTTCATGCATAGTTATAATACTTAGTGAATCTTTGTAATAACACATACTCTTGCCTACATTTTTCATAATGTAGAGTCTAGCAGACAAGTTTCAATTCTAGTGGGCAAAGCTTGGCCTTTGATATCCTTCTGAGCTTGGTATGTCCTCATGCTCAGCGAAAGAGTTTTATTATTGTAGTTTCCCTTTCGTATTTCCTTTTTGAACATGACGTATGGGCTAGCCCAACTTTAATTCGATTGTTATAGATGGCTATATTGAGACATGAATTAGACTTTCGTTTTTCTAAAAAAAAAATTTTGGACTTAAATGTTATTTTTTTACTCTTTATTGTTCCACTACTTTGTGTTATGAGGACTAAGTGGCCTGTATGGAGTCCTTCAGAGTTCTATATGTCATGTTACATCTAGAGGGTACCCTTGGAACGTGATAACTTGGTATTAGTGCACAAGGTTTAGAATAGTTCTAGGACAATGTATCATAAGCAACGTCTAGTAGAGTCTTTTTCATGAGTGTGAAGTGCGCCACATTTATGAATAAGAGGGTACAAGATGATCTAGAAACTCCACTTCTTTCATTACTCTTAAGTCGTTCCACATATTTTAACTCTATAAAGTCTCTCTTCTAATTCTTTCCTGTTGCTCCTCAGGATATGTTTTCTCGAAGGGCTTATACTAGAAAGAATGCAAAGGAGAATGTGGAACAATTATTTTCTCTTTAATTTCCTAAAGATTCAATAGATCCTTCGATTGGCAATGCCATAAATGTGGAGCTTAGGTTGGATTTTCAAATATTGGCTCGAGCTTTGGAGACTTAATCCAATAGAGAGTTTGTAGCTCCTATGAATCATAATTTCAATTCGTGTAACGACCAGGGAGAACCCCGTAAAAGTTACCAGCGCGTGAGACCTCGAGAAGTCTCACACAAGCCTCTTTTATCAATCATTGCACAATATGCTAAAAAATAAGTAAGTATTTAAAACTTTCTTCACACGCGAAGAACACTTTCATTAATACGGAAGCAGAAGACTTCTTAAAACTATCTACCTTTACAACGTCTCACTAAACGATCTAATACTTTGAATGTACAAAATTAGGACTTGACCATACAATACTTAAAACAAAGACTACAAACATTAAAGGAACATGTGGGTCTTGTCCTCGAATCTCTGAGGACTCACCAATACTTCATCTTCAATCCTTAGAAACCTATCCATCATCCATGGCATATCAAGACTTCCAATTTCCTACACTTTAATCTAAAAATGAAAAGAAGGGGTCAGCACATTAAATGCACTAAATATGGAAGTCATTCAAAAACCATGAAAAGGGACATTTAGTATAGAAACATGCTTTCATGACTTTTTAATAAAAAAAACTTTTATAAAAGAGTCTAAGAGAAATATACAAGTCAACAATCACATATAATAAATATTCAAGCAATATCAGTCACATATACCATATTTACATGGATCCCTCTACTAAAGGTTATCCTAAGACCCACCTAAGTAAGATATGAAGCGGCCGCCCGTACAACCCCTTCACACACACCTAGATGGTCCTCAAGACTACCTAAAGTAAAGTTTTTCCAAAACATAACATTTCTCATAGGTCATATTAAATAAGATAAGCCTTAGGTCATTTAGACTCTCTACCTAAGGTTACTCTAAGGCTCACCTAAGTAAAACATGAAGAGATCGTCCATACACCCTCTTCAAGCCTACCTAAGCAATCCTCAAAGCTACCCTAGATAAGAAAATTTTTATACAACATGCTTCGTTAAGAGTTCTATACAACATGCTTCATTAGGATAACCTACATTTATTAAAACCATTTTGAAAGACAATCATACATTTAGAGGACTTCATATAATGCTCTTGAAAATACGTAGGAATCCTCATCCTTGTATCTTCAAAGCCTACTCGTGCCATGTATAGATAAAGTCAACTCCACTACCTACACTTGTAGAATTTCCCGTATACTATAATGCATCCCACATGATGAGAATAAGAATTAACCGACGTAGACCATACTAGGTAGGCATGGAATCCGAGTCTACCCTACTCCGATGGAGGTTGTTCTACTTTCCAAGGATAGAACTAGGACATATCCCATGTATGCACATGGTTAAGGAATATTAATGGTTTCTTTGTACTCAATTCTCAACTTAAGTAGAGTCACTCTCCAAGCATATTCACTCGGTGTTAACCTTGTTCTCATAGAGTAAGTTTAATCACAATAAGGCATATGAAAAGGCAACACTTCTTAGTCTTAACAAATTACAATACCTCTACCAAGGATGGGTCCACTAGGGCTGCCACTCAATGGTCATAAGTATAGCTCAATAAATTTCATAGAGATGGTTTCATGTTGTTCCAGTCAACCTATCCCTAAGTCCATTATTCACACAAGAAGAATACCATAACGACTTTCAACCTTCTTCTATATTGAAGGTTACAAGTCATTGGCCTTCTTTACTAGTTCAAGGTCATATACCAATCATTCATACACATACATGAAAGGGTGATTAAGCCTATCAAGTCAAGATATCACATATTCACATAACTTTCATGCATCAAGAAGAGGGACTTAGGTCTAACAAGTCAAGACACAACATTCCTCATATAATTTATCCAATATCATTCAAATGCCAAGTAGGGACACTAAGTCTATTACACACAAGATACCTTATCAACACATATAGAAACTCATCATAGTCTACCACAGCCACATATATCATTTAAAGGACAATCTACTTTGACCTCACACATACATATACAACATCATAATATTCTATCACTTTAACAAGAATCATAACATAATCACTCACACAAGACTCACATAAGCATTTCAAGAGTACTTAGCTGCATATCTTCACATTATACAAGATTACACATATATCACATCATAACATCACCTCACATATTTATACAAGCCATAATACCTTAAACATGGTCACATTACTACACATAATCAACTTCACATTATACTTTTATGTAAGACCTAACATGATACTACAACAATTTACATATTAATGTCGATAAGGTTATGATCATCACAATTATAACACATAAACTCCGCCACCATAAGTGGACCATACCAATCAATACAATTCAATACTAATTCTACATAATATAGGGAGATTAGGTCATCTTACAACCTATCCATCATCAAAATCACCATTCCTTAGCCCTTTCAATCAATTCATTTCACCAAGGCTCTTACCAATAGTCATATACACAATTTTAAAAAAACAATCAAACCATACCAATGATACAACAATATATAATATTAATATCATCAAATTAAGGCATCCTATATAAAATTCTATCATGATAAATACAAAGTTTAATATCCCAATATCATCTACACATGAATTCACTAAAAGCAAGCCATGATCAATTCACCCACATTAAGGCCAAATTAAGAGAAATTGAGAAGGTCAAGGGTTCATGGATACTTTCATTATAAAACATCAGTTATACATCAATAACATCTTATCTCATTGTTTGAAAACATGTCATGCAAGAACCCACGATTTAGAGTAGAAATTGAACTTTTTCATAAACTTTGAAATCTTTAAAATCACTTTGAGATTGTCTATAAGGTGATAAAATGCCTTAGATAAAGAACTACAATACATTATTAGAATAAATCCAAACATAATTGAAGAATAACTTCATTGATATCCATCACCATGCTTTATCTTGACCTTGATCTCTCATGGATGTTTTTTGAGAGAGTTTGGGAGGGAAAGGGTTTTGATTTAGGTGTTAGTGTTTAGATAAGAGTTAAATAATTTTAATATTATTAAATTGATCAAATACACCTAAAAAACCGTCCATACATTTTAAAAACTTGGGGTGAATTTCTTAAAACACCCCAATATTGGCCGAGTCTATAGGCAATTTGCAGGTGCAAAACCATGCCCACCAACGACGGTCTGTCTTTGGAACATGCCCCATCGATGGGGATTCATGGTTGTAGTATGAAACTCCAAATGTTCAGGCTTTAAGTCTCAATCAACACCCAAGTCGATGAGTAATCATTTGGGTCGTTGATTGCCACTGCCTGCAGGTTGCCTGGCAGCTTCTAGCCCTTCAGTTGGTGTCCTTCTCTAGAGCCTCTTGTGGGTCCTAGATGGAGTCATACCCAGATTTTTAACCCCTAAACATTCTCATATAAGTCTTAGGAACCTACCCTGTCAATTTCAACACCAAAGTCAAACTAGAACACATGCAAGCACATAATGACTAGTCGTCGAACATCTTGGTCGTTCCTTTATTTGACTTTAAACTCAACAAGACTGACTTCAAAACACACATACACATTAACTAAGCTATTTAAAATACCTTAGAACACTAGTGAATATCTATATAGAACTAGTTCATTTTAGGGTCATTATAATTTGGCGGCTTCAAGAGTGAGGGACTTTGCAAGGATGAACCCTCCCAAATTTTATGGGTCCAAATTGGAAGAGGATCCTCAAGGGTTTATCGACGAGGTCTATAATGTACTTGATATTATGAGTTAACCCCGAAGGATAAGGAAGACTTAGTCACTAAACAAATGAAAGATGTTGCTCAAGTGTGGTATAATAAATGGAAGGGACAGAGACTGGTGGGGAGTGGGTCCCGTAGAATGGGAAGTGTTTAAATCAGCATTCCTTGAAAGTTTATTTTCCCTAGAGTTGAGGGAAGCTAAGGTTAAAGAGATCATTAACCTTTATCAAGTAAGTATGAGTGTGAAGGATTATGCCCTAAAGTTCACCCAATTTTACAAGTATGCTCCAACCGTGGTGGCAGATTCGAGTGCTAAGATGAGCAGGTTTTTGACTAGCATGTTCGACATAATAGAAAAAGAATGTCATATGGAAATTATCCTTCATGATATAAATATCTCACGTCTTATGGTCTACTCCCTCCAAGTTGATATATGTTAGTAATTTCTCACGTGCTAGATATGATGGACATGGTCATCCTATGTTTCTTAAAAGCTCTTCCGGTCAAGGTTCCTCTATTTTTCCACCTAAGTTTAATAAATATAGGCATCTAACCCTATACCTCACGGAGGTAATGGAGGTGGCACTTCTTTGGCTAGCCTTACATGTGCTAAATATTGAAAGAAACATGATGATAAGTTCCTAAACGACACCAATGGATGCTTTAGTTGCAAGAAGAGTGGTAAAAATTGAGAGATTGCCCCAATCTTGTGGCAAATGGAAGGGAAGGCAAGCAATCTCCTCCTAGCAGTTCGAAATCAAATGCTCTAGAGCAAAATTGCTTCGAAACTATCGAATCTCGAGATGACCAAGAGAGAATACCCAGATGTTGCAAACGACATGCTAAAAATCTGTCAAAATGATGTATATGCTTGCTATATCCCAATGCTACTTTATATTTTGTGATGCCCTATGTGGCGATGAGGTTTGATGCTCCTCCGGAAGTTTTATTAGAACCTTTTTTTTTGTCTCTAGTCCTATAGGTGATTATGTGGTGGCTAAGAGGGTTTATAGAAGAAGTCCTATTTCCATATCCAGTAGAGTTACTATTGTTAACTTGGAAGAGCTTTATATGTTAAACTTTGATGGGATTCTTGATAAGGATTGGTTGTATGCATTTTATGCCTCTATTGATTGTAGAATTTGAGTGGTTAGATCTCAACTTCCAAATAAGCTTATCCTTGAGTGAAAGGGGGAAATTCCATGCCTAGAGTTTATTTTGTATATTTTCTAAAAGCTATAAATATGGTTTTGAAAGGGTGTTTTTATCATCTAGTTAGGATGAGAGATGTAGATTCTAAAACCCCTACCCTAGAGTCAGTACCCGTAGTTAGTGAGTTTCCAAAAGTTTTTTCTGATGATTTTCTCGATATTCATCTTGAGCTAGAAATAGATTTTGGTATTGATCGTCTCCTGATTATGCAACCTATCTCATTTTGTCCTTATAGATTGGAATTGGTGGAACTTAAGAAGTTAAAAGATCTATTAAATAACTTGTTGTATAAGCGCTTCATCGACCGAATATCTCTCCATGGGTGCTCTCGTGTTTTTTAATAGAAAGGTGTCTTTGAATGTGAATTTATTATCGTCAATTGAATTTTAGAACAAGTATCCTCTTCTAAGAATTGATGATTTGTTTTACTAACTTAAAGGGGATAGATGTATCTCTAAGATTGATCTTCAGTTAGGTTATCACCAATTGAGGTTAAGAGGGGATGATATTCCAAAGACGGCTTCTCGAATCTGGCATGGTCATTATGAGTTTTTGATTATGTTGTTTGGGTTGATTAATGCTCCAATGGAATTTATGAATTTGATGAATAGGGTGTTTAGACAATACCTTGATATGTTCGTAATTGTTTTTATTAATGATATTTTGATATATTTGAGTAGTGAGGATTAACATATAGACTATCTGAGAATTGTGTTGCAAGTTCTTAAGGACCAACAACTTTCGTAAAGTTAAGCAAATGTGAATCGTGTCCAAGGTCTATAGATTTCTTGGTCATATTATGTCAAGCAAGGGTATTGAGGTAGATCCTAAGAAGACGGATGCAGTTAAGAGTTGGCCTAGACCTCTAAACCCATTTGATATTAGAAGTTTTTTGGGTTTGGACGGTTACTATAGAAGGTTTGTGGAGCGGTTTTCTTCCATTATTTCTCATTATATAGCCTTGAGTAGAAATAAGGCTATATTTGTGTGGCCGAAAGCTTGTGGGAAAATTTTCCTAGAGTTAAAAGATAGACTTGCTTCCGCTCTAGTGTTAACCTTACCAGAATGTACAAATGGTTTTGTGGTGTATTGTGATACCTCTAGATTTGGGTTCGGATGAATTCTTATGCAAAATAGTAAGTTTATTGTCTATTCTTCAAGGAAACATAAGATCCAT
Organism: Solanum corneliomulleri; assembly: GCA_027704805.1. Classification (NCBI taxonomy): domain Eukaryota; kingdom Viridiplantae; phylum Streptophyta; class Magnoliopsida; order Solanales; family Solanaceae; genus Solanum; species Solanum corneliomulleri. The sequence continues at coordinate 20,359,456 of JAKWIY010003060.1, read as the reverse complement.
GAGAAGAGTTGTCCACCCATGACCTTGAGTTAGCGACGGTTGTTTTTTCTTAAAGATATGGAGGCATTATTTGTATGGGGTCATTTCTGTGTTTTCACCAATCATAAAAGTCTACAATATGTGTTTAGTAAAAAGGACATGAATTTTACCAAAGACGGTTTCTATAACTCTTGAAGTATTATGAAATGAGTGTCCTATATCACCCCAGCAAAGTTAATATAGTAACGGACGCCCTTAGTAGATTGTCAATGGGTAGTGTGGCTCTTGTAGAGAAAGAAAAGAAAGAATATGTTCGTGATGTGCATAGGTTGGCCCGACTAGGTGTTCAACTACAGGATTCCACCAAGGGTGGTGTCATGGTCCATAATGGTTCTGAATCACCTTTGTGATTGATATGAAGTCTAAGCAAGGTAATGATATAATTTTAGTTGAATTAAAGGAAGCGATTCTTAAAGGTATGTTGGGGCTTTCTCCCAAGGGGGATATAGGGTGCTAAGGTATCAAGGTCGGTTATTTGTTTCGAATGTTGATTTTTTAAGGGGACAAATTTTAGGGGATGCCCATAGTTCTCATTATTCTATTCACTCGAGAGACACCAAGATGTATCGTGATCTATAGAAAGTCTATTGGTGAAATAAGATGAAGAAACATATAGGTGGATTTGTGGCCAAGTGCCCTAATTGTCAACAAATTAAGGTTGAGCATCAAAGGTCGGGAGGCTTATCCCAAGATATAGGTATTCCCACTTGGAAGTGAGAAGATATAAACATGGACTTTATTATTGGTTTGGCTCGCTCCCGGAGGCAACATGATTCTATTTGGGTCATCATAGATCAAATTATAACCTTATTTTCTTCTTGTCAAGGTTTTTTTTTTAGTGTAAGACTATGATAAGTTGTACAAGTGAAATGGTGAAGTTCCATGGAGTTCTTTTTTCTATTATTTCCAATCGTGGTACCCAATTCACCTCACACTTTTGGAAATCATTTCAAAAAGGACTTGGCAATAAGGTTAAGCTTAGCACGACTTTTAATTCCCAAACTGATGGGAAAGTACAGCGCACCATCAAAATTAAAATATATGTTAAGGGCATGTCTAATAGACTTCAAGGGTAATTGGGATGACCACTTGCCATTGATAGAGCTTGCCTAAAAAACTAGTTATCACTCAAGTATCGGTATGTCTCCCTTTGAAGCCTTGTATGGTAGGAGATATAGGACTCTCATTGGTTGGTTTGAAGTAGGTGAGGTGGTCTTATTAGGTTTTAATTGGTTTATGAGGCCATTAAAAAGGTCTGACTCATTAGAGAGAGGCTGAGGATGCCTCAAAGTAGACAAAAGTCTATGCCGATGTTAGAACAAGGGACCTAGAATTTGAGGTTAGTGATTGGATCTATTTAAAAGTCTCACCCATGAAGGGTGTGATGAGCTTTGACAAGAAAGAAAAACTTAGTCCAAGGTATGTAGGCCCATATTAAATTTTGAGAGTTGTTGGGAAGGTTGCTTATGGTCTTGAGTTTCCAAATGAGTTGGCACGTGTGCATCCGGTTTTCCATGTCTCTATGCTTAAGAAGTGTGTTGTATATCTGACATCCATAATTCCCCTAGAAGGGTTGGGATTTGATGAATGTCTCTCTTATGAGGAAGTTTCGATTGAGATCTTGGACCGACAAGTCAAAAAGTTTAGAAACAAGGAAGTTGCTTCCGTGAAGGTGTGATGGAGGAATTATTTAGTTTAGGGTGCTACTTGGGAGGATGAGGTCTAGGACGATATGAAGTCCTGATATCCTAATCTTTTTCCGCTCGAGGCCGATATGAAGTCCCGATATCCTAATCTTTTTCCTTCTACTCATACTATATCTTGAGGTACTGAGTTCCACCTAAGTTGTTTTATGTGTTGGAAGGCATGTCTGATTTATATGTTTCCATGATTTCCTTATGATTATTAATGTTTATGTAAAAGCTTGTTTTTTTTAAAGAATGGCTTATATGACTTACTTTCCTCATGTTGTTGTGCATTGAATATGAGTTGCCTACAAACATCATGATATGATAGTTGAACATTCATTTGTTATGCTCTTGAGAATGAGTCGCATAACGGCTTCATGAGATTTTGTTTAGCATGTAACAAGTTTGGAGAATATATTTCCTCCTAAGACATGAGAAATTTTGAATTTTCATGCATATTGGGGTAGTTACATGTAGTTCCTACTTCCTTATGATGCATTTGAGTATTATGAGTTTGGATTTGATGTTTTCTCCTTATTATACGTATTTCGTGCATGATGTTCTAATATAATTAAATCACCCCTCTTTTATGTTTTGAGAACGTACTAGCTTGGAGTCGATACTTCCCCCTTGATTGATTTCATTACATCGTAGGTTGGGATGTTAGTTCTTATCCTACTCATTTACAACTAATTTGAACCTCATTCGAGGATGAATGGTCCCAAAGGGGAGATAACGTAACACCCGAGATTTGAAACAAGGAGAAATACGAGCTTTTGGGATATTGTATGTGTCATCCACGACCAGCCACCCAGGGCCGTGGATCGAGCCACAGAGTATAACAAGGCTTTGTGGATTGCCCACCTTAGGTTAATTAGGGACCTCCATACCATGACTTGACCAAAAGTGCATCCATCAGACCATGGACTATGGTCAAGAATCCGTAAGTCCCCAATAATTTGAGTCCCACATGTGGAACCAAGATTGACTAAGACGGACACTGAATTAATCGACAGTCCATCGGTCAGGGTTCTATGGTTCACCAATCAACAATCATTTTAGGGGCTTAAGGGTCATTTTTGGTTTTAATCAAATTAAAGTGGTGTCATTTTTCTCACATCTAGGCCACCTATATAAACCTTTGTACCCCAAAATTAGACCCATTTAGTTCATTTTTCCAAACTTCACAAAATAAATCAAATCTCCTCCCAAATATTCTCTCTCTAGGAACTTGAAGAAAAAGAAGAAGAAGATTTCACCTGGGGTTTCAAGATAAGGATTTAAATTCGCAATTAGATTTGAGGTATGATAACTTTCATCCATGAGTTCCTTCCAATTATGGAATTCCCAAATTCCTCTATTTCAAATTATAGGATTCACTCATTAAAAAGGGTTTTATTCAAACATCATGAGCTCTTTTAATGATTGATCTTAATGATTTAATTATATTTAAATGTGCATGAAGTAATGCAATTACATGAATTTGTGATAAAATCCCTATCAAATGCTAAAATTCTAGATTTGGTGATTGAAAGTGGCTTTGAACCTTGAAAAGGCAAAGTATGAGTTTATGCATTATCTTAGGAAACATATTTAAATGCAATTAGAGTGCTTTTCAGAGTAAACAGACAATGTTGTTGTTGTGTTATTGAAAGGACATTCTCATAAAACACTTATAAGCATGATGTGAAAGGTTTTTGTCACATAAAAAGGATTCTTAGGTTTAAATGCTATTCTCACCTAATTGAATCAATGAATATAAGCATCCTAATGAATTAGTTGTATAGGAAAAATGACATATTTTTCCATGGATAATGAGAATAACTAAGAAAATACTATTCTGTGGGAATTATGCTTAGCACCACGTGGATATTGATATTGAGATGGAAGTTGTATCGTGAGTAAAGACCGGGTTTTCATTAGCAATCTCCATATACATAATTGTGTGCCGCCACAGGTTAATTAACTAGTTGATCCACTTAACCGAGATGTTCATGGTCCTACCTTAGGTAAGTAGCACAACCCTTTTCGGTGTGGTAGACACCGGGTGATCATGTTTTAGCTCACATGGTCTCTGTGTTGGCTAAGGCTAATTATTTCCCACAACAGGTTGTGTAATGAACTAATGTTACTTAATAAAGTATCTTGTTCAAATACTTAAATATAATTTAGTTTGCATTGACCATGATGTTATTACTTATGTCTTCTAACTATTTCTATTATGAAGTGTAAATTTGGCAAATTACATATCATAAAATTGTCCCTCTTTGTATGTTTTAAATATTTTTATGCATAGTTATCGTACTTAGTGCATTTTTTTACTAACACATATTATTCCCTACATTTTCTCAAATGTAGAGTCTGCCAGACATGGTTTCCATTTTAGTTGCTAGATATTAGACTTTGATCTCCTTCCAAGCTTGGTGAGTCCTCATGCTTCAAGGATGGAGTTTTATTTTTGTAGTTTCACTTTTGTATTTTCGTTTTGAACATGAGGTATGGTATAGGCCCACTTTCATTTGATTGTAACAGATCGTTAGTTGAGACATGAATTAGACTTTTGGTTTCCTATAAAGATGTTTTGGAATTAAATGTTGTTTTTAACTCATTATTGTTCTACTGCTTCATGTTAGGGTTGACTAAGTGGCTTGTGGAGTCCTTCGGCACGTTATATCTAGAAAGTATCCCTTGGTTATGACATGTACAATCTTGGGCTGCAATATATTTTTGTTGATCGTGGGAGTTAATCTCACCCTTGTCCGTGAATTATATGCAAACTAGATTCTGATAAAACGATTCAACAATATCATTTAGGTGAGCGGTGAGATTGTTTCGTTCTCTACTGAAGTGCTTACTATATTTTTTGGGAACCCCCTATTGCAAATCTACTAAGTACGATAGGTTGATCAAGACCCCAATATTGACATATCCATCACACTTTGTATGGGGTGACCTCCACTGCCATGTGGGATGGGAGTAAGGATATGGGTGGACACGAAACCCTTCATTATACTCATATAAATCTAGAATCTAAGGTGTGGTTGAAAATTTAAAGTAGTGACTTATTGTGGTGCAAACACATGTCTGAGTTCACTAGGGCTCGGGTTGTATTAGTTTATATGTTGATGAGAGGTATGCCTGTTAATTTGGGTTATTAGTGAGATAAAATGTCATGAAATTACAAAATAATAACTTGTGGAGGTTTGTTTATGGGAGCTTGGTGACACGCTTCCTTCGGTAAGAGTGTACAAAGGAGGAGGTCCATGACTTTTCCAACCTATGTCCACTTGTTTGGTTTGTAATATTATAGATATGACAAAAACAAATGTTGAATACATGTCACATGGGTCTATTTTATCTTCTATGGACTAGCAAGAAAGAGATGGTAGTTGGATGGGCCATATGTTTGGTATGGTGGAGTTGCATCTTCGTATAATTGGTTTCCCTCTTAGTGATGTTGGGATGGAGGAGTTGGTCGGGCGCTATCTTCTAAGGGATAGTTTGATGTACATGTGTATAATGGGTCCAAATTTTCAAGAGCCATTGGATGATGTTGAGGCCAAGGTAACTGATGAGCTTTATGAGGATGATACTACACTTAAGGAAATTGATGGGGATTCTGATGTGGTGGGTGGTTGTGATGGTGATGAGGATGAATCCTAGAGGCCTAAGTTAGTTTCTCTTTTACTCTTTAATTTGTTTTAATATGTACACCAGAAATAGTTTTGTGATTAAGTTTGAGGTGGGAGATGCACTTCCATGTATATATTTTACTAGTTTATCGAGTCTTTTATTTTTGGTTCTTTTCCTAAAAGTAGACCCTTTTAACTGACTATGACTATTTTGTTTTGTTTAATTATGTCAATTCAGAGTTATCATAGAAGAGAAAGTTTCCAATGATGGTGGATGATGAGTGCCTTAAGGAAAAATTAGTCACTCGGAGTGGTAGCATGTGAATCCAAGTTTTTGGTACTCTGAAATCTTGCTTAATGAGTAAGGAGATGTCATAAGTAGTTAACACTTGTGAATGCAACTATAAAAAAATTTATAACTCTAAAACACACATAGGTTCTTTGTTTTGACTCTAAATTGATAAAGATGGGCCTAATTGTGTGGAAAATATCGTAATATGATTTGTAGGATCATGCTAAATTGATTATATACATATGTGTATGTCATAATGACATGTGTGGTGAATATTTCCTTAGTTATTCCAAATGAATTATCCTTAGTAAAGCCCCATTGGGCCTTTTATCCTATTTTTTTATTAACCACATATTGAGTTGAATTATTTTTATTGATGTCATGACTTCGTTTGATCCAAAAGTTGATCCTTAATAAACCATGTCAAGAAGTAAAATGGCAATATAATGGTAGAAGTGAAGTAGGGTGACAAAAATTTTTGTGGTGAAATTAAAAAATAAAGAGCTGAAAATGGACCATGACTAAAAATAGTGAAAGCACATGTATACATAAAAAACATATGTTTGAGGAAGAATGTAATGACTCGGAAAATGATCGGTTAAAATAGAGCCTAAATGTGAGGGTTAACGTCGAGAGTTAAGGGAAAGGGATAAATATTTTAGGTGCAGGCCATGGTGAGGGGTATAGGCTGCTTAAAACTAGGCCTAGCCACTGCCTCACAATACCATGAGGGTCTTCACGACTAGTGGTGGCCAACACGAGCCATGGTGCAACCTGTGGTGGCAAAGCAATGTGCCTAGAAAAGGTTCCAAGCCGAGGCACCACTTCACGACTCGTTTTATGACCACGGCCGTGGAAAGGCTCGTTGGGTGGCCTTACCTTTGTGGGAGTGGTGCATGATTGAAGAGGCTACTGCCTTAAATACCAAGGTTGAGGATTTTATAAGCATAAGGCAAGGCAGCATGAGTGTGGAGGAGTACTCCTTGAAGTTTATTCTATTGTCGAAGAATGATCTATCCTTGATGTCCAACCATAGAGATGAGATGAGTAGGTTTTTGAGCGATGTATTCAACGTAGTCGAGGAAGACTGTCATACGGCAATGCTCCATGATGACATGAACATTTATAGGCTTATGGTGTATGCTCAATCTATTGAGGGGTCCAAACATAAGAGGATAATAGAGGTTTGAAGAGGTCTAGATGCGACAAACAAGGTCCACAAAGGTCCAAAAAGTGGTACTACTATCAAGATTCCTCAATGGTAAACAATGATAGGGTGTTTGACACTAATTCCCAAGGAGGGAAAAGAAGTTGTTCTTCTTGTTTTAAAGGGCTTATGTGTGACAAGTGTGGGAAGAAACATTTGGTGCTTTGGTATGGAAAGAAGGCTAACAAGATGAGTGATTTCCTAACACTCATGGAAAATGGGAGAAAGACCAGCCAAGCTTCTCTTGATGGCTCGGATGCTAATGGTCGAAGGAAGAATCGTTCTATGTTATTCAAGCTAATAAGGACAAAGGAGCTAATCCGGATGACGACACTAATAAGTTGATAATTCCTTAGAGTTGTGATGTCTTGTTGATGATTCCTTCTTTTTTTTTTATGATTAGCCTTAGTTTGGTCTGCTCCTAAGTGGGGGATGGTATGTTGAATAGTAAGGTGGTTGGGGGTTTTGATATCATTATATTTTTCCTTGTATTCTTATTCAAGCTCGAGACCAAGAGTTCCTTGTAGAGTGTTTCATTTTTGGAGTTATGTGTGATTTTTGATTTCCATAGCCTCCTTATGTAATGTATATTCTAGTTGAATTTTTGTTTAAACGAGAAAAAAGTTTTCATGTTTTATGTTCTCATGTTGATGTGCATTTGATATTAATTGTCTATATGCTTTATGAGGCTAATTGTTGAACATGCCTAAATATTCATTTGAGAGTCATTGCATATTCAATAGTATGATGTTGTGTTGAGCATGATGTGAGTTGGAGAACGAAATTTCACCCAACCAAAATCAGAAATGTTGATGTTTTGGTGCATAATGAGTTGGTAGGTATAGTTCCTAGTTTCTTGTGTTTTTTTGAGCCTTTTGATGTGGAGTTGATGTTTCCTCCTATGGTGTATGCATTATATTGATATGTATTAATGGTTGGACGGCAAGTCTTAAGTCGTTTTCCCTTAATGTGGTTAAAGTTTTATTCGAGGATGAAGTTTCTATGTGGACGATAATGTAATGACCCGGAAAATGATAAGTTAAACTAGATCCTAAACATGAGGATTAACGTCGAGAGTTAAGGGCAATGACTAAATGTTTTGGGTGTAATCCATGGTGAGGGGCCAAGGCTGCCTAAATACTATGCCTGGACATTGCCTCATATCACCACGAGGGTCTTCGCTACCCGTGGTGGCCACTACAAGTTGTGGTTTTACCCATGGTGGCAAGGCAATGTGCCTAGAAAAGGTGCCAAGCCAAGGAACTCCTTCACGATCCCCTTCACGACTCATGGTCATTACCACGGGCCGTGGGAAGGATCGTGGGGTTGCCTTAGCTTGGTGGGAGTGTAGCATGATTGAGGAGGATACTGGCTGAAGGATCAAGGGCACCACCACGAGTTGTGGTGCCTTATACAGTCCGTCAAAGTGGGCGTGAAGCACACTAGCCTCAGAGGAGGGAAGGCAACTTTGCCTATATGTTGCCTCCATGACAACAAGCTTCACCACAACGTGTGGTCTTCAACACGGATCGGAAGAGGCTCTGTGGTCATGCCTTGGCCTCATGAAGGCTTGGAAAGCAAAAGGAGTTACTGACTAATAGGACCACGGGTGACACCAAGGGTCGTGATCCCCTTCATGAACCATTTGGGTGGTCCTGAGCCTGGATGGGGCTGCTCGAAATTGGGGTAATTAAGTAAATTTGTTTGGTTTAATTATTAAGTTGTGTTGATTTAATTTGCTTATATCATTATTATATATGGTTTTAAGTCTTTTAATGAGTCATTTACCCCTTATTTACCAAAACCCAAATCAAAACAAAAGAATTCCTCCTTTAAAAATATTCTCTCTCTAAAACTCAAGGGAAAAGAAGAAAGCCATTGAAGTTTGGCTTTGGGCGATTTCAGAGTGTTTCTTCCTCAAATTTCGTAGAGATTCAATAGCAAGGTATGGTATTCTTCATCCTTGTCTCAATTTTTATTCAAGGAGCAAATTTAAAGGTGATTCAAATTATCAAAGACCTTGGATTTTACTCAATCTCATGGGTTATTTAATCAAACAATTTCAAAGGATTTCTAATGTCATATTACGTTTGCAGTAATGTTTAATTGATGATTTATGATGAAAATACTCTATGAACCTATGCGTTCTCTCAATTCCTAAACTGTACCTTTATGAAGTAGGTTTTATAATTATGAAGGCTTATGAATGAATTGTGTCTAAATTGATTTGGGTTATTGAATTGTATCATTATATATAGAGAAAATACATAATTACCCCATCAAACTTGTATCCTTTTTTGAAGTAGACACCAAAAGTTTGTGGGGGTCCTATTACCCCATTCAACTATTTTCAAGAATTCTAAATGCACTATTTTTACAATATTTGTAATCTCATAACAGGTGTGTGTGTGTGTGTCTCACCTCCCCAGATAAAATAATGTTTTTTAAATTTTCTTACCCGTTTAATTGTGGGCAGGGTAAAACCCCGACCCGCTCACATTTTACCCCTTGAGCCCTTTTCTCTACATGATATCTAGTGGGATGTAAAGAAGAATCTGAAGATGAATGTATTATTTACTCACTGAACTCAACCAAAATCTTCTTGAGAGGGTTCTTTCATGACCATCAAATTCTATATTTCTTATATTAAGCTCTACTTCAAAGAGGTGAAAATCTGAAAAATCCTTAGTTACCCATCTAATTTAAGATTTTATGAAAGAAAAGCAACAAACTAGTTCAAATCTCCTACTTGTTGTTGCTTATGGTGGACTCCTCTGTTCCGATAACAATAAAAATGGTGAATGTTTAATTTGCAATTTTGTTACTTTCTAGTTTTCAAACTTCCTTTGTTGAACTATTTAGATATCCTTTATTAAATTGGGATAATTTCGACTAAGGATCATACAAACTCTTTTTAATTGTTAAGTAAATGTGAAAATGTAGCAGCAATTAGAATTCAAAAAAAAATATGTGCAGTACTCGTCAATAATCAACCCTGAAACGCTTTGGCCAAGAAATCCTTTGTTCTTGAACTTTTTAGGGGAAGTGGCAACTTGCAATCTTTCTACGTGACACGTTTACATTAGTTTAGGGATGAATTTATATTCATTCACGCGCCCCTCAACACTTGAGATTACACCTTCTCTAAAAATGGATTAATTTGATGTATTTGGAGTTGTTGAAAATGATTTCGTGGGGTAATCGGACCCCCGCAAACTTTAGTTGTCTACCTCAAAAAAATAGTTCAAGTTTAATGGAGGAATTATGTATTTTCCCTTATATATATCTTAATTATTATAAATTGAAGGTTTGTTGGTGACTTGTGATCATTGCCTTGAAAGGGAAAGTTATGGCTAATTATACATTGAAGTAGAAGTGTGCTTGAACTATTGATCCACTTGAAAGATGGAGGCATTTACTTCCTATGTATGTTGTGATTCTGGCCATGTATGTCAAAGTATGAATGATTAATGTATGATTATGATGATAATTATAGGTGTGTAATTACTATGAATGTGTTATGAGCAGAGGCAGAGCCAAAATTTCAGGCTTGTGGGTCTATATTTTAAAAAGGACAACAATATCAAAAATGACAAAACACAACTTTTGTTAATGAGATGTTAATCACGTTTGATAATATTACCTTAGATATTATTATTGTAAAAACTTGATTTAATAATATGAAGGTTTGAGTAATTTATTTTCAATTTCTAAAATATGTTCATAAAAAATGAATAATTTTTTAAACATAAATTTTGAACGTTTTTACTATGATCTTCAATATTGAATATTGTTCTAAGTGAGATTAAAATTTATAGATTCACCATTAATATTTTGCCACCTAAAACATATATTTACTAGTTTTATATGACCTTGAAAGAATTATTTCTTTCAAAAGATAAAATTTTGAAAAACAAACAACATTAATTTAACGTAATCAATTATCAATATGTAGGATAACCTTAGAATTAAAGAATAAAATTAAATTTTGAGTAGATAACTAAACAGAGTAAAATAAAATAAATAAGAAAAAAATTGAAATAAGGAGGTTTGGTGAAAAGGGAAAGCTGAGTCCACACTATAGGGCCATATAAGATTATCCTAAAATTTGGCCAAGCAGCCTATGAGTTAGAGCTACCAGAAGAGCTTTCATCAGTTCATCCGGTGTTTCATGTCTCAATGCTACGAAAATGCATAAGTGACCCATCTCGTATTACTCTTGTTGAAGATGTACAGGTTACGGGAGATCTCACTTATGAAGAAGTTTAGATCGACAAGTTAGGAAGGTAATAAATAAGAAGTAGCTTCTGTAAAAGTACTATAAAGAAACCAACAAGTAGAAGAAGTTGCATGGGAAGCGGAAGAAGCAATGAATTGAAGTATCCTCACCTCTTCCAGACTGGTGATAAAGATCAAAATGTTAGTGGAGGCGTTGACAAGTAAGTATAAGTTATATGCTCAATGTCTTAGGCTTGAACTTGTTTGCTAACATTCAAGGACGACTGTTTTAAGGGGGGAAGGATGTGACGGCATGTATTATGCATATGCTAGTCCGATTCATGTGATACTTGACATAGACTTATAGTGTAGGTGAGGGATCATGTTTCTTATATGGTTAGTGTTGGTTTAAACTATCTCGGAAGGTGATGTAACGCCTTGCACGTTTCAGCATGTGTATTGCCAGTTAACTCTGACAGAAAGTATTTAAGTAGATATATTAAGGTGGCAATTGAGCTTAAAGTCAAAAGTTAAGTGCTAATTTGAAGAACAAGGGATTAACATTCAAATATTGAAATAAAATAATTGAGATACTTGCTTGGCTTAATTTAAGCTAGCAGTTGCATCACCTACTTAAGTTGTAATATAGTTAAAGGGCCAAGTTTGATGGACCAAATTTAGGCTTATATTAATGGGCTGTCACTTGAAGCCCAAACCTATTAAATGAAAATAAAATTTGAAAGAAATCCCAGCAGCCAAATCTACCAAGGCCCAATATGGATAAAGTCCAAGTGAAAGCAACTAGGTGCATCACCTAGTTTGACCTTTTAAGTTGCTTGATGTGCACAAGCACGTGCATCACCTACTTGACCAACTAGTAGCTGAAAATGGGCCCCAAAAAAAGGAGGTTCTAGAGGATATTTTTGTGGTCAATAAATCTCTGTATATATCCAATATGAGCAGATGTTCTTCACCCATTTTAAAACATAAAAAATAAAATTTAACTCCAGCTCTCTCTCTCTCTCTCTCTCTCTCTCTCTCTCTCTCTCTCTCTCTCTCTCTCTCTCTCTCTCTCTCTCTCTCTCTCTCTTCACTTAAGGATTAAACTAGCAGCCTTAAAGTTTTCTAGGGTTCTTGAAGAAACCCTCATATCTACAAACCAAGGTAAGGGAAAACTCATGGATTTATCTTAATTCTCGCATGGATGACTAGGAAAACATGTTATTCATGCTCTAATATAACTATAAAGGTAGAATATATCTAACAGCTATTGCTCGCTCCTTAGTTATTAAAATACCTTTCTTTCTTCTTTAGTTCAAGTGTGAAGGGGAGATGAAGTTCTAAAAGAATTCAAGTTATAAGGAGAAGTGCTGAAATTGAGGTAAGGTGACTGCTCCATTTTTGTTTTCCTTGTGTATGAGTTTGAGTGAGGAATTAGTGATGTGCTTTCATGAAGAACTCAAGGGGGTGGTGAGTTCAATACTTGATTGTATGATAAAGAATATTTGGAGCTGTTCTATGTATATTATTGTTGGCGCAGCTTGGTTGATCTTGGGAAAAGGATGTAAATGTATCTGATGGACAGAGAATGAGGGTGTGGTGATACACATTATGTTAAGGGCTATATGGTCTCATTATCAGTCAAAGTTAGCTACTATTTTACAAGGTTCACGGTGTGATAGCTGCTAATTTTAGTTTACCATGACAAAAATTGTAGATTAAAACCAAAAAAGGAAGGTTTAATCGTGATAGTATATCAGTCCGAGGATAAGGTATGTAAGGCTATTCGATTCTATATCCCTTTGGCATAAAATCTGACACCTGCAATTAATATCAATGAAGTGAATCTCATAAGTTCTATTCCTAGAAAAGGAAACATAGTGGCAGCGTACTATCTCCAAATAGCTAACAATATTTCTCCCTCTCTGTAGTGCATAAAACTACTTCATTATCTGTTTACTATTTTATGCTTGTGCAATTATCCCCCATGTGCTGGTATAGAAATGGTAATTGCAAAAGCAAGTCTGTGAATCCTTTTCATTGTTGTTCGAAGTCAATTGTGTCATTAATCTCTTAAAGTAATGTGTTGATGTTACATATCTCCTTATGTCATTGTTATTTCCTTGAAGTATTATTTTCATGTCTTCTATTACTGGTCCATACTTCCATATCTCCAAAATGATTATGACCACCAAAATAACATCTCAAAAGAATTATGAACTGATAAACAACAATCTCAAGGATTAAAGAATCTAAGTGGAGAAATCTATATAATTACTGGTGGCAGCCTGGGACGAAAGCTTATCATGGGTCGATCCCAACTAGTACATAAGGGTGGCAGCTCAGGGGCGAAAGCCTAGTACGGGCCTATCCCAAGTTATGTAATTATGAGGATCGCATCCTAAGGTTAATACGCCTAGCATGGGTCATCCTCTTCTACCACTGATCAGTTGGTCACTTGTATAACATGCCCTACAGAGATTATAACATTCATAGAAGTAAAGAAAGGAATGTAACTTACTTGATCCCACAAGAGTAAGAAAAGGTGGTCTTCTCTCCTAATTTATGCACTCATATATTGCTATTTGATTTCATTTGAGCTCTCGTATTACATATGCTATTGCCTTACATATTCAGTACACTTTTTCGTACAAATGTCCCTCGCGTGGGACGTTGCATTTCATGTTGCAAGCATAGGTACTCCAGCTAGTAGACCTCCTCAGTAGATGCACACGAAACTTTGCTACTTTTGGATGAGCTCCAAGTTAATTTGAAGCTTAATTGAGTCTTTGGTAATTAATTTTAGTATTGTATCGTAGTTAAGGGTAAGGCGGGGTCTGTCCCGACCTACTCTAGTATTCTATCTTTTAGAGGCTTTGTAGACGTATATACATGGTTCAGTTGTGTCTTAAGGAGTTGTCACCTCAACAGCCAAGTCTTGTATATAACTTTTGGACCTACTTATGTTGTTTTGTATCGCTGCATCGTAGGTGAAGTTGTCCCAATTGTTATAGTTATATGCACAGTAAGTACATGTTGCAGATTGGTTCTCTAGGGCCTTTAGGGCATCGGTGCCCGTCCGTATTAATGGGTTTTGAGGTGTGACAAAAAGTGGTATTATAACAAGTCATCCTAGGGAGTCTACAAAGTCGTGTCTGTGTGGAGTCTTGCTTATGAATGTGTTGTGCACCACATCTATAAATAGGAGGCTACAGGATATGTAGGATTTGTCTCGTTTATTTCATTTCATAGATCGTGTCATAAAACCAGTGTTGTAGGTGAATCATATCTAATTTCTTGATTGTTATATTATAGAAAAGATGTTGTTTTCGAGAAGGGATAAAAGTACTGGTAAAGGATTAGATGTGGCTGCCCAAGAAGGGACCAACCAACCACCAGCAAGTCAAGTTGTTCAAAGTGGGGCTCAAGATGAGTCTCTATCGTAGACTTCCCCGACGCCTCCATCTCCTGAAGAACTAAGAAAGGAAGATAAACCTCAAGAACCCCCTATAAATGCTACAGAGCAAGATTTGAGAAATGCAGTCCAATTATTGACTCGTATAGTTGTTGGTCATGGCCAAATGCAAGAAGGTCGAGTTGCAGGTACTAGTTGTGTAGATAGATTAGTTGGAACACGGATACATGATTTTCTCAACTTGGACCCTCCATCATTTACCGGGTCAGATCCTAATGATGATCCGCAAGACTTTATAGATCAAATCAAACGCACTTGGGATATTATGCATTTAAGTGGTAAAGAAGCACTTGAGCTAGCTGCATACAGATTGAAGGGTGTGGCTATATTGTGGTATGAAGCTTGGAAGCAATCTAGGGGGAAAATGCACCTTCAGCTACGTGGAAAGAGTTTAAAAAGGCATTCCTTGATCATTATCTGCCATTGGAGATCCGAGAGGCCTGTGCGGATCAGTTCTTATATCTCCACCAAGGAAATATGAGTGTGAGAAAGTATAGTCTCAAATTTAATTCCTTGGCCAAGTATGCTCCTAATGTAGTAGCTACTATGGAGGATAGAGTTCATCGATTTGTGGATAGATTAGATTCATATCTGGTTAGAGACTGTACAATTGCTTCGTTGACTAAAGATATGGATATATCAAGGATGCAGGCTTTTGTGCAAAAGTTAGAGGATCAAAGGCAAAGAAGAAGAACGCAAGAGTCGGAAATAGGGCATTCTAAGAGGGCCAGATCCATGGGGCAGTTTACACCATCCCAAGGTGAGTTTAGGCCTTGGTTCTCTAACAGAACACATAGGCCGTCATCTTTTTACTCTACATCTAGTGATCCACCACAGTTCCAAGGGTTTAGGTGCAATCAGTTTGGGCAAATAAGTGAAAGCCAAGGATTACAAATAGCGAGTCATCACGAGCTGGGAAGTGCGAGTTAATCAAGGCCTCCACGATAGTCTTGTAAATAGTGTGGGAGAAATCATCTAGGTGCATGCAGGTTTGGGATAGATGTTTGATTTTGGTGTGGCACACCAGGGCATATGATGAGAAACTACCCTCATAGGGGAGTGGGTGGCGCTGCACAACCAACTAGATCAGTTGTTGCGTCGACCTCATATGACTACAGGTCGTGGTAGAGGAACTAGGGGAGCACCTAGTTCTAGTAGAGGTCAGAATCGCACATATGCACTACGGGATCGACAAAATTTAGAAGCCTCGCCAGATGTGGTTACAGGTACATTGTCCATCTTTTCACATATTTTATATGCATTAATTGATCTGGGGTCTACACTATCATATGTTATACCATTGTTTGCTGGAAAGTTCAAAAGAACACCAGAATTATTAGTAAAGTTAGTTGAAGTATCTACACTGATTGATGAGTCTATTATAGCTAGAAGGGTTTATCGTAATCGCATTATAACTATTTATGGTCAAGATACATTGGTTGACCTTGTTCAGCTAGACATGTTAGATTTTGATGTTATAATGGGTATGGATTGGTTAGCTTCTTGTTATGCCACGGTAGATTGTCGAACTAAGATAATGCATTTCTAGTTTCCAAAAAAGGTAGTCCTCGAATGGAAATGTAGTATTGGGGCGCCAAGAGGTAAATTTATTCTTATCTTAAGGCAAAGAAGATGATTTCCAAAGGATACATATGCCATATGGTTAGAGTGAAAATTGTACATGCGGAGCCACCAACCCTTCAATCCATTCCGGTGGTAAATGAATTTCCAGATGTGTTTGCTGAAGATCTTCCAGGTTTGCCTCCAGAACGAGAAGTAGAGGTCGGTGTTGATGTACTTCCAGATACTCAGCCTATCTCAATTCCTCCATATAGAATGGCTCCGGCAGAATTATGAAAGTTGAAGGAGCAATTAAAAGACTTATTAGAAAAAGGATTCATAAGGCCTAGTATGTTCCTATTGGGAGCACCAGTTTTATTTGTATGCAAAAAAGATGGCTCTTTAAGAATGTGTATCGACTACCGGCGGATGAATAAGGTAACAATTAAGAACAAATATCCCCTCCCTAGAATTGATGATTATTTTGATTAATTACAAGGTGCTAGGAGTTTTTCAAAGATTGACCTGAGGTCAGGCTATCACCAAGTGAGGGTCTAGGACAAAGATATACCCAAGACAGCTTTCCGAACACGGTATGGTCATTTTGAGTTCTAAGTCATGTCATTCGGGCTAACAAATGCACCAACAGCTTTTATGGATTTGATGAATAGGGTGTTCAAGCCATTTTTAGATGTGTTCGTGATAGTGTTCATAGATGATATTTTGATGTATTCAAGATCGAAAGAGGATCATGCTAATCATTTGCGATAGGTTTTACAAATTCTCTGTGATCATAAATTGTATGCAAAGTTCTCTAAATGTGAGTTCTGGTTGAAATCTGTCGCATTCCTAGGTCATATCGTATCCGATGAAGGAATAAGGGTTGATAACCAGAAAATAGAAGCCATGAAAAATTGTCCAAGACCTACAATGCCTATGGAGATCCGTAGTTTTCTTGGATTGGCAGGTTACTACAGAAGGTTTGTTTAAGGATTCTCTTCCATGACTGCACCCTTAACAAAGCAACCACACAAGGAAACCAAGTTTCAGTGGAGCGATGAGTGTGAAAGAAGCTTCAAAGAGCTAAAGTGTAAATTAACTTCTACACTTGTGCTTGAACTTCCAGAAGGTACAGAAGCCTCTCTAGTGTACTGTGATGCCTCAGGAGTGGGCTTTGGCTATGTATTGATGCAGCATAGTAAAGTTATAAGCAGAAGCAGTTGTGTTTGCTTTGAAGATATGGCGCCACTACTTGTATGGAGTTCATGTTGACATATACACTGATCACAAAAGATTGCAATATATCTTTAAGCAAAAGAACTTAAATCTGAGGCAGCGAAGGTGGTTGAGCTATTAAAAGATTATGACATTGACATCTTATATCATCCCGGTAAAGCTAATGTAGTAGCTGATGCTTTAAGCCGTAAAATAATGGCAAGCACTTATTTGGGAAGTCTTTGGAAAGACAAGGAATGACTAAGGATTTGTGCCAACTAGTGAACTTGGGCGTTCGCCTTCTTGAATCTCAAGATAAATGGGTTATTGTGCAAAATGTGACAGAATTCTCATTAATAGTGGAAGTGAAAGAGAAGCACTACACTGATCCAATTCTTTTACAACTTAAAGAGAATGTATTACATGGTATGACAAAGTCATTTGAGCTTAAGAAAGACGGAGTACTTCGATGTCAAAACAGATTGTGTGTACCTGATATAGATGAACTAAGAAAGAGGATCATGATGGAAGCACATAATTCAAGATACTCTTTTCATTCAGGGTCAACTAAAATGTATCATGACATGAAAGAAATGTATTGGTAGGTGGACATGAAGAAGAACATTGCAAAATTCGTTGCTTAGTGTCCAAGTTGTCAACAGGTAAAAGTAGAACACCAAAAGCTCGGAGGTTACATGCAACGTATAGAACTTCCACTTTGCAAATGGGACATGATCGACATGGATTTTATCACTGGTTTGCCTTGCTCATTCCGGAAGTTTGACTCCATATGGGTAATAGTTGACAGACTTACTAAAGCAGCGCACTTCTTTCCAGTGAAGACTACTTATACAACTAAAGAGTATGTGAGGTTGTACATTAAAGACATAGTTTGACTACATGGAGTGCCAATCTCTATAATATCTGATAGAGGAGCTCAATTCACTGCAAATTTTTGGAAGTCGTTTAAAAAGAGTTTGGGAACACAAGTGAATTTAATTACAACCTTTCATCCTCAAACGGATGGCCAGGCAGAACGTACAATTCAGACACTTGAGGATATGCTGCGAGATTGTATATTAGATTTCAAGGGTAGCTGGGAAGATCACCTACCACTTATTGAATTTTCTTATAACAATAGCTACCATTCGAGCATTAAAATGTCAACTTACGAAGCTTTATATAGCCGAAAGTGTAGATCACCAGCCAGGAGAGACGAGAGTACATAGTACTTACCATAGGGCAAAGGTCAATAGTAGAAATCAGATTAAATTAGAATCCTAACTTTTAAAAATAAATTTGGGTCATGATTTTTTGAATGTCTGGATAAAAATCAATAATTAGATATTGTTTAAGAGTATGACACATACACTATATATATAATATATATATTATATATATATATATATATATATATATATTATATATATATATAGACCCACTTGTGTTATTATTTTTGGTTAGATATTAATTCCAAAAACACTTTTTTCGTTTAACATTCCATTTTTTAATTTATTTTCTTATTTAAATCTATGTACAGTGTCTTTGTATGGTAGAAATTAATTCCAAAAATATAGTGTGTAGTGAGTTTCGAACCCACGACGCTCATAGGGACTCCACTAGGTGCAAAAAAGCCGATGGGATACCCGCTTCACTGTGTTTATGGGTTTGCAATAAATTTATTTGTACTTTGTGTTTGATATTTTAGTACGAATATTGAATCTAAGGAAAAGTCAGTGGGTTCTTCTAAACCCCCTTTTGCTACATTAGCTCCGCCCTTGGTTATATGCATGTTTAGAAGGCAATTGTATAAATGATAATGTTATATGTGAAAGATTCTCATGTACTCACTCACACTCATGAATGACTAGTGAATAAAGTTCTATGATAATGTTAATGATGTTGATCTATTGTAAGGCTATTACCAATTGTACTCTAATGAATGAAAAATACATGTTTTGAATGGACTTTCTCACAATGTGGGATTCTTAGGTGAAAGGCTATTCTCATCTTTAAATCTATGAGCTTTCCAATGAATGAATGTTGGATTGACATGGATACTCATACATTAGTTGAGGTGGGATATCTTGTAACAATCCCTATCCCTTTTTAATGAATGTTGGATTCGAGATGGATGCCCTCACGTGATTTAAGGCAAGGTATCTAGTAATAATCTCTCATCCCATAATGAAAGAATGTAATGAATGTCAAGAACTCCATGGGGAATAATGCCAAGCAACGATTGGATATAGATTGAGATGGGTGTGCAAACGTTATTGAGGTCGGGAACTTAGTAGCAATCTCTTGAGATTGATGCTCATACATTAGTTTAGGCGGGATATCTAGTAGAAATCTACCTATCCATAAACTATGTGCCCACATAGGTTTATCTAGTGGATCTACTTAAGCTATAAAAAAGATGGTCCTACCTTAGGCAAATAGGAATCCCTTTATCTGGTGAGGGTGATAGTGGGATTCCATGTTAAGCTATCATGGTCTATGTCAGTTAAGGCTTACCCTCATGATGAATATTTATGAACTATGGCTTCTCAAGGATGCACTTCTTAGTGTGGGGGTGAAATGGAACACTACATATGCATTGCACAAGTAGGCTTTGAGAGGGGTTATGATGTGTTTCTTTATAATGTAAATGAAACGAATGGGCTCTTATGATGATGTTAACCGAGGTGTTGACCTTATGCCTAATGAATAAAGGTGTTCTTAATGAAGTTAAGGAATTGTGACCTAAATGCTTATGTGTTAAATGTTAAGATGTATGCCTTACTTGTAGTGTATTACTTCCTTGCTATGACTTGTTGAGTATGAATGTACCATGTCTAGGGTAACTTCAAAGGATTACTTAGTGTGAGTAGTCGTATGAGATGCTACTCACACATTTCGTAAGTGTTACTTAGAGTTGTCTTAGATGATGGTCCTTATGTGATGATTATGTATTAGGTAACATTTATGTCTCTTATGTATGACTATTGTGTAAGGATGGAAAGATTGTATGGTGAGTTCACTTTTGGTGATCTTAAGGTGATACTTTGGTGTGGATGGTGGCATGGGACGCTATCCATACATTGCATAAAGTAAAGCTTGAGGCTTACTTGAGGTGAAGGCTTAAGGTGAAGGTATTTGGTTTGTATGTTTGGAAATGTCTTATATGATTGAATATGTTCATATGTGAAATATGACTTAAAGGTTGGTTCTGACTTATATTATGCCTCTTTTATCAAATGACATAAAAGCATGACTTTAAAGTAAAATTGTCCATTTTAATTATTTTTTTTGCATGACTATCATACTCATTACTTAATTGGACTAATCCATATCTTCTTTCATGTTGTACTACAAGTGTAGATCTTGAAGTGATTTTCTTTCTCTTTAGTGGAATCTTGGAGTAGAGTTCCTCTAAGATATCTTTTGGTATGTCCAAGTTTTATCTAAGATGGTTGTATGAGACTTTAGTACTCCGCTGCTTTATAAATTCATATTAGATTGTTGGTTTTATTGAATAAAAGTTAAAATTCCTCTCTATTTTCATTATCGAATAAAATGAAAGGCTATGAGTACGCCGTGTCTCATCCAAGGGGTACTCCTGGGTTTTGACAAAGACACAAGTGCTTAAATAAACAAAAGGGAAATGGTTGAAAAATGACTTGAAGGATATTTATGAGGTGTGTACCAAAGAATAGAGAAGTGGTTGAAGATGTCCGAAAAATAACACAAGTGCATTGATGAGGTATAGTCATTAATTGTATTCTAAGTGTATCTTGACTCTCCTTAAACCAATGTTACATTAAGTCCTCTTGATTTCATGATAAATGTTTTGTGAAAGTTAAAGTACACTAAGGGCAAACCTATGATATGTTAAAATATGTAAGAACATCCTTTATGAGAGTTAAACTTTGAAAAATAGGCGTTGTTTCAAAATACAATGTACAAGCATGATGAGTGAAAGGCTATACTTAAAATTTTGAGGGCATTCATGACGCACATTTGGGTGAATTATATTTTTGGAGTGTTTAAATATGATTATATTGGTCTGAAAAATCCATGAAGAGTCATTTATTGAGGCCATGTGATATTGATTGGTAAACTAACATGGTGAACTAAATTGTTGATTGACGCATAAAGTATGAATTACAAAAACATGATTACATGTGTTTGTTTGATTTTGATGCGGGTGGATAAGTCCAAAGGTAGTAATAATGATTTGATTTTGCGATTGTTCGAAGACGAACATAGTTGTAAGTGCGGGGTGGTGATGTTGGACATATTTATATGTCAATTACTACAATTTGTTCGTATTACATTATGTTTTGAGAATATTTGCAATTCTAATTGATATATTTTTGTTTAGTATTGCGATGAATGTACACTAAGCAGCATGATTAGCATATGCAAAAGAGTACTAGCTAATTAGGAGGCGACATGAGAAAATAGAACAAGTGCAATGAAAATACGACCTGAGGCAGCCTTGGCGCTCTGCTAATGCACTTGTCTGGCGCACTGTAGCGCGTCACACTACCAGGTTGTGAACTACTAAAGAGGTATCTCTTACCGTTATGCTGACGCGGTGCCCCGCTCAACTTTGACATTCTCGGTGAATTTAGTTGAATGAGGATTCTAAATTAGATTAAAAGTTGGAATTATTTTTCTAAACTTTATAAATAGGATCCTAGGGATATTTCTAAGGATGCTTCTTCTTTTTCGTGTACAAGATTAACAATTCGTCTTAGTTTTCAAATCTCTACTCTTTCTTTAATTGTGAATTTCATGAAAACAATTGTCTTTAAGTTTGAACATTATTAGTGAATAAAATATTATTAGTGAATAAAACCCTTTGTTCAGGGGCTATAATTACGGGTAATTGTTGAACATTGATTGTTATGAACTAATTTTGATTATCACTTAACTTAGTTTTGTATACTTATTTTGGTATTTAATGCTTGATCATCATTGACATAGCTATATTGTTTATTTTTGAACTCGGGAGACAGAGAGGTAGATACACCAAGGAATAAAAAGGGCTCAATCTTTCTTGCATATCACCTGTTTAGATTCGTGTTTAGGAATGATATCCGAATGAACATCGAGCTTGGTTACGAAATAGGATGAAATGTAAATGATCATCAATTGGACCTGTCTATTCCCGCTCAACAATGTAGTTAGACACTCAATTGGAATATGTGATCAGATGTCGAGAGATTATGATCATAAAATTAACCCTGTAAATCAGTATTTGATAATCATAGTTAACCCATGCATGAATGTGATAAATGAAACTAACTAGAGGCGAATCTAGGATTTTTCAAGCATGGGTGCACCCAAGAAAATGTATTAAGTGGGAATCAATTCGAACATGAATACACCAAGAATAATGTATTAAGTGAGAATTGATTCTTCATCCTCAAGGACAAAAGCTCAACTTTTAACCATGTGAACCAGATACACTTTTTATAGTATAGGGCCAAAATATAATAATATACCAAATTTTAAAAAATATATACATAAAATAGCTAATTTTATGAAAAGACCACGGGTTCTGGTGCCCTATTTTTTATATTTACCTTTAGATTTGTCACTACATGAAACTTTAAGCATGCAATCCTGAAATTGTCCCTCATTTGTTTAAATCACCAAAATTGAAATTTTCGTTATTAGTTATTTTTATGATTGAATTTTTCTCAATAGTATCATAAAACACAAGTTCTTGAAGACACTTTCTTTAGATTGTGGGATTAGTACAATTAATATAAATTGATCGTAAGTTCTTTGGATCTGACAACTCAATTGTAAAAGAATAATTTATTACTTCTGCGACCACGTGCACTTGCGTGTGCAAATGGATGCAATAATTAGTCACAACAGTTCTTTTTGTAACAAGTTCACTTCATTTACTTTTTCAATACAGTAACCTCAATAACTCAGTTAGTTACCTACCTACACTTTTACTTTGTTGATAAAAGTTGTATTTCAAACCTTGTAATTCACTCCCCTTTTCTTTCACTATTTCAGTATTTACTCTCCTCTCCTTAAAGATAACAATTGGCCGTTCTATGTTTATGCGAAAGTATTGCTTTAAATGTCACACATAAACTTAAGTAATATTTATCAATCTAATGTACTAAAATAAATTGTAATTTAAGAATACTTGAAGGGTGTATGAGATAATGTTGTTTGACCTTTCAAATAAATTTGACAAAGAGAGTATAAAAGTGAAGGAAAAATTAAAATAAACGAGAAATAGTGAGATAGGATTCTTAAATGGCCTGTTCTCAGCTGAGATGCCATTTTGCAAGACTAGCACTTGTATACAAGTCTTGACTATTCCGCCAAGGCGATTCTCAACTACCGGCCCCGGATTTTCATATCAAATCGCCGGCAATGGGCCATCGGAAAATCCTTTTCCCAGCGAGCCGCTTGGGTTTATTCTTTATACTTTACCTGCTTTCATCCACTTGCGTTTCCTTTTCCTTTCCGTTTGTGAAGCCCAAGCAACACAAAATCAACGGACCCATCAAAACTCTTGTCGTTTTGGTGATGGAAAACCGGTCTTTTGATCATATTCTGGGTTGGCTCCACAAGAGCCGACCCGATATTGATGGGCTTAAGGGGGCGGAGTTTAACAGGGTTAATGCTTCAGACCCTTATTCTTCCAAAATCTTTGTCTCGTATGATGCTGTATTCGTTGATTCTGATCCAGGTCACTCTATTCAAGCTATTGGGGAGCAGATATTCGGGTCGAATGATTCTTCGGCAAACCCAGCTCCGATGAACGGGTTCGTGCAGCAGGCTGTTAGTATGGGGGTACCTGGTATGGAGCAGACCGTGATGAGCGGGTTTAAACCGGAGTTATTACCGGTTTACACTGATTTAGCGAATGAGTTTGGGGTTTTTGACCGGTGGTTCGCGTCGGTTCCAGCTTCAACTCAGCCGAATCGGTTTTACGTTCACTCGGCAACTTCTCACGGAGCTTCCAGCAATG
Organism: Solanum corneliomulleri; assembly: GCA_027704805.1. Taxonomy (NCBI): domain Eukaryota; kingdom Viridiplantae; phylum Streptophyta; class Magnoliopsida; order Solanales; family Solanaceae; genus Solanum; species Solanum corneliomulleri. The sequence continues at coordinate 20,335,136 of JAKWIY010003060.1, read as the reverse complement.
TCCGTAAAGACTTGATCCATGGGTTCCCTCAAAAGACTATATTTGATTCTTTGGACGAAAATGGCCTTTCATTTGGAATTTATTACCAAAACATTCCAGCTACCTTATTTTTCAAGTCACTCAGAAAACTAAAACACATTTTTAAGTTCCATAATTATGCATTAACGTTCAAAATACACGCTAAACTTGGCAAACTTCCAAATTACGTTGTGATTGAACAGAGATATTTCGATGTTAAAATTGACCCAGCAAATGATGATCATCCATCACACGATGTAGCACTTGGACAAAAATTTGTTAAGGAGGTTTATGAGACATTGAGGGCAAGTCCACAGTGGAAAGAAATGGCACTCTTGATTACATATGACGAACATGGTGGCTTCTTTGATCATGTACCAACTCCTGTTTCTGGTGTGCCTAATCCTGATGGCATTATCGGGCCTCCACCATATTACTTCAGATTTGACCGCTTGGGGGTTCGTGTCCCCACCTTCTTGATTTCACCATGGATTGACAAGGCCACTGGTGAGTCACTCATCTTCTCCTTTATATATAATATATGTACATACAACTTACTTGTTTCATTTCAAAAGACAACTCGCTAGGGTGTTTTCAGGATTCTTTGATATAAAAATCGTAAATTCTATAGTTAAGCTCATTGCTACATGTCTGGAATTGTAGCTATTACTACATATGTTGTCTGGAATTGTAGCTATAACTAGATATATTGAGTTAAACTACAACTGTACAGGAATATCCTGAGATAAATATGGGCTTACTGATTTGGCATAGATGATTTAGACAAAAGTTAGCCTGAAAAGCTGCAGACTCACACAGTTTTATGTATAGATGCCCTCTTTCGGTACTGGAGAGCACATCTAAATATAAGCTTACAAAGCCAAAAAAAAAAAAAAAAGGAATATATGAATGCTACTGTCTTAGTTATTATGTTCATGCCTCTGGAAATTTAATTAGTATTTTTCTGTATCAATTGAGAAGCTCACTAAGTTTATCTCTTTGATAGTTGATAAGTCATTAATGTTATTATGCTAAATTTATCCTTCTTACCTTCTCCTTTATTTTTCTGAAATCCTTGTCTACATATTGGTGCTGGTGGATTGGAATGTTTAACATATATACCTGATTAATATGTTTGCTGCAGTGATCCATGAGCCGAAAGGTCCAACTACGTCTTCCCAATTTGAGCATTCTTCCATACCAGCAACTGTGAAAAAGCTTTTTAATCTGAAATCAAGTTTCTTAACCAAGCGAGATGCATGGGCTGGGACATTTGAGAACTATTTCCGCTTGCGTAAGACTCCTCGTGATGATTGTCCAGGTTTGTATGCATACAACTTCAGCAAACCATGAACAAATAGTTAGCTGATTTCTCCGTTATTGCATGCTTAATACTGAAAATTCTATGTTCATACAGAAGTGACTGATCGTTACTTATAAGACGGAGAGTACATCCAGGGCATATGGTCTGCTTTTAGATGCTGATACTTTAGGAAATACTTTATTAGTAAAAGTATTCTATTTAAATTTCTTCAAATGCATATGGTGGAGATATTCTATTGCAAGGGGCTTATTAGTAGTTTGAAGGTGCTGTCTGCTGTGATTACTATTACTATCAAATACTTCTATCCTCAAGCCTGTCATAATTGTAAGCAAACATATACTTTTTTGCTAGATGAGCTGGATTAACATGGCCTTTTGGAACTCTGTTGGCTCCCTCAGGAACTCGTTGTCCTGTCTTCAATAGGATCTTCTTTTGATCCTTACTTCACTTTAGCTGCTCCGACTCATGCATGAGTTGTAATTCTATTTCATCATTTAGAGCAATGGGATGTTTTCCATCTTTTGTATTGGTAAAAGCTACTACTGTGCTTTGTTCTATTGTATAGTTTAATAAAACAGATAGGATCTGTTATGACATTCAGACGGTAGGAAGGAAGAAGAATTGAGTGCATATCTTTGACGAGTGCTGGCCTGAATATGGTAGAACATATGTAATGTGATATAGCCGAAGGTTGAATTTTCCCAGCATGTCTGTACTGTGTATTCTATGCTGAATTGTGTAAAACCACTTCATTTAAAAACTTAAGTGGGTAGAGAGAGAACATATTTATTTTAGTTCTGCAATGTGCCCTTCCATGTGTGGCTTAATTATTTTCTTGAGCGAAGTGGGAATCGAACCCAGGTAAGCCCACTTAATGTGCACCCAGGCACCCCAAATCAACCGGTGGAACCACTTTGTTGCTAAGGGTGCCAACAGAGAAATATTTACATACATTTTTTCCTATGTTAGGGGGTACCCTTGACCCATCGCCTCTCCAATTCCAATTCTTCATATTAAATAAGAGCTATCACCCGTTTAAGAGGCAGATTAATCCTAATCATTTGATGGATATGATATATGCAGAGAAACTTCCGGAGGTGAAGATAAATCTAAGACCATGGGGACCAAGAGAAGATGCAAAGCTCTCTGAATTTCAAATAGAACTGATCCAGCTTGCTTCACAGCTTAATGGAGACCATGTTCTGAAAAACTACGCTGATATTGGACGGAAGATGAGTGTCCGTGAAGCTAATGAATACGTAGATGATGCAGTCAATAGGTTCTTGGAAGCTGGTAGCGCTGCTCTGAGAACTGGAGCGAATGAGAGTGCCATTGTTGCAATGAGACCTGCCCTCACTAGCCGATCATCAGCATCAGATGGAGGATTCAACAAGTACCTGGAAGCCTACTAATCAATCTATTGTAAGGTAGTGTCTGTATGTATGTGTGTGTATATATTATAATCCACCCATCAATTGTCTGCTATACAAAAATTAGGAAGCCTTTGTTATCAATGTTGGGATGGTTATTGTAATCACTTTTAGTAAATAGTAAATCATTTTAGCCTCATACGTTCCTACCCATCTTTTGCAACTTCTTTCTTACCAAAATAGTTTGCTGTTAGTTTCGACTTCCAAGCAAACAATTTAACTAGTGCTTTTTTGGTCAAACTTTATAATTCATGGCACAATAGTTAAATTTACAAGGAACTAGGAAGCGTTTTAAATCAGACAAAATGTCAGGGTTAAAATAACCTAATCATAATTTTATTTCATAAAATGGTGGCGAAGAGCATGCATGACTCTTTCAGAGTTATTGTTTCCATCACCAACTTTTATGATATGTACAATCTAACTAATCATACAACACTAATATTCTCACAATTTCTACTCTAAAAATTAATTTGTCCTTGTCCCTTGTATTTAAACACTACTTTTGAATTCGTGATATAAAACAAAGCTATGGTAGCTAGGGTATATTCTGCATCACAACTTGATAAACCTTTCAACGTCTTTTTCTATGTTGAAGTTTCCATGAGAAGTTTTGCGTATCCACATGTGTATTCGCTCTCTGTCATTATCTACTTTGCTTTCTTCCTTCTAAAATAGCATAGTAGTATCTTTTCTTTTTGGTTGTCTTGATTATATAGGCACTACATATTTTAAAGTAAATCAAAGACTTTACTTTCCACTTTTCTTGGTGAGCTTAACCTGACAAGTGGATGATATACACTTAGGTACCGTTTGGTTACGATATAATAATTATATATCTTATTTATGTATAAAATAATATATTAAGTTATATTATGTTTGGTAGAAATTTTTATTTAGGTAGAAAAGTCAACATAACTTATACCATGTTTGGTTGCATTTTTATAGTTCTACATAATTAATACCAACATAACTTATGAGGAAATCTATGTATAAAGTTATGCAGGGTAGAAAGGTGGAATAAGTTATGTAGTATTAGTTATACATATATTAAAGTGATAATTACATATTTACCCTTTTAATTTATTTTATTCTTTTTAATTGAAAACTTTATTGTTTTCTTATATATATAAGTCTGTTGTTTTTATTTCTTTTTTATATTTAGATCATTTTTATTTATTTTTTAATTGAAAAACTTGATTGTTTTCTATCAATGTGTGTTGTTTTTATTTCTTATTATATATAGATTATTTTCGTTTCTTTTTATATACTTACCGTTTTGATTGATTTATGCAAATATAAATATTTTTTTAATATTAAAATTGATTGTATGTTTTTAACGGTACATATGCTAATCAAATATTAGCATTATACATTATTCAATATATTTCACATTTTATTAGCATGTATTATTATTTTGTAAATAATATATATTAATAATTTACAACAAGTTTAATATTCTATAGTTAATAATTCATGTATTTTAATCTCTAAATACTCTATAACTAATGCCTACATAACTAAACTCTGCATAGCTAATACCTGCATTGCTAATACCTGCATAAATAAACACTGCATAACTAATACATGCATAAGTAAACCCTACATAGCTAATACCTGCATAACTCTAACCAGTAACCAAACAGCCTCTTAGTGATTTAAATGACCAATATTTACCACCTAGGGCCTCGATATGGGTGACAATTAGGCAGATTGGGTGAAATTTGGACAAATTATAATGAGTTAAGACAATAACTGAGTCAAGATCAAATCAAACACAAATTTGCTTGGGTCAAAATTGGTTAGGTTATGAGCTATATATTGAGTCAAGATCCAACCCAATATTTACTTAGTTAAATTGTTTACTTGGCGTTTTAATATATTTTAGTACCTAATTATAAAATTATTGTTTTTCTTTATTATGGCTATATATAACATATCATATTTGAATCAAAACTTTATAAAAATATTTTGACAAAATTTTCACTAGTCAATTAGGGCAACATATTAATTTAACTTTTAATGGGTTGAAATGAATTGAACTCATGAATAGACGTGTCAACAACCCGCCTAAACTTAAATGGTTGGGTTTGATTTTGCCAACCCCGGGACTGGGTTGATCATGCCAATAAAGAGAGTTAATTTCTTAAATGGCCACTCACTCAAGTAAATTGTCTTCAGATATCATTTTTTTATTTTATTTAGGATCAAAATATTACACAATTATTATTCTCCTAAAAAAATATTTAAGACTTCAAAAGTCTCCTTCTCTCCTAACTGACATGTCATGTCATTAAAACTCATTCTTTTTTAGGATAGACTTATATAATTTATCAAACTCATTAAACTAAAATTATAATCTTATTTTGAAAAAAAATACTTTAGTTAATTAGGAAGAAATTTTCTTATTTAGGAATCATATCATGCTTGAACTTTATCACTTTTTTCTACTAGGAAGAATAACTTTTTAACTCTTAGTATAATGCCATCAATTTTGAATCATTTACTTATTATAAAATATACATATTCAAAATTTACTGCACTTTTAAGAAATTCAGTTGAAGTTTAAATTATATTGTGAATTCTTAAAGAATCCAATTGGGTGTGACGTAACTATCCCCCTATTTTGCTGCACTAAATTGTAATGCTAAGATAGTGACTCTGGAGATACCAGGAGGGAAAGGTTGGAGTGGGAAGAGGTGTACAAGCCTAAACCATTAAAGATCATATCATTTCATTAGGATAGCAAACTTGTATGGCAGGATGGTTTAGAATAATTGGCTCATATTTGAGATATTTAGTGTAGTCTCTTTGCATTGAGTCTATCCCTGGGATTTATGGGTTCTAGAGGTGTTTCCCACGGATCTTCCTGGAATGCCCACATAGGACATAGACTTTTGTATTGACTTGGAGGCGGACACTCACCAATCATTTCCTCCCTATCGCATGGCTCCGGTAGAGTTAAGAGAGCTTAAGAGTCAGCTTCAGGATTTGCTTGATAAAGGGTTTGTTCGTCTAGTGCTTCTCTATGGGGTATTCTATATTGTTTGTAAAAAATAAATATGGTAGTATGAGGATTTATATAAATTATAGATAGTTGAATAAGGTTATCATCCGAAATAAGTATCCCTTGCATCGCATATATAATTTGTTTGACCAGTTTCATGGTGCATTTGTCTTTTCTACGATTAATTATAGGCCAGGGTACCATCAGTTAAAGATTAAGCTTGAGTATATATCTAAAAAATCTTTTCAGACCTGGTATAGGCATTGTGAGATTTTCGTAATCTCGTTTCGATTAAATAATGTGTGTGCAACATTTATGACTTTGATGAATAGGGTGCTTAAGCCATTCTTAGATTTCTTTATGATTGTTTCCAAGGACAACATTTTGATTTACTCCACTGGGGAGGATTAGTATGCTAACCATCTTTGCATTGTTGTGTGTATCTTGGAGAAACAAGAATTGTATGCTAAATTTTCTATGTGTGAATTCTAGCTACCTTTGGTTTCTTTGCTTGCGCATACAATTTTGTAACAAGGGGTGATGGTAGATCCCAAAAAGATTCAGACATTTAAGAATTGGGTTCTTCCTAGCACTGTGACAAAGTGAGACGTTTTGTGGGGCTCGTTAGCTATTATCGCAGGTCTGTGAAGAACTTTGCTTCTATTTTTAAACACGACCATGTTGAATAATAAGGAGGTACCTTTAGAAATCGTTCAAAAGCACAAGGATGTTTTGACTACAACGCTAATCTTCACCTTGCTGTTAGAAGATTATGACATCATTGTTTATTATGATGCTTCACATTTGAGTTTGTTTATTGGGTTGATACATGAAAAGGATGCCATAGATTGTGATTCCAAAAAGTTGAAGGTTTATGAGAGGAATTACCCCACCCATGAATTGGAGCTGGTGGCAGTGGTGTTTTCTCTCAAGAACTAGATGCATTATCTATATGGTGTTAGTGTGAGGTATTCATTGATCATCGTAGTTTCCAACATGTGTTTACTAAGAAGGGTCTAAACTATACATATAGGAGATGGATGCAGTTTCTCAAGAATTATGGTGTGACCATTCAGTAGCACTCGGGTACGGCTAATATGGTGGAAGACACATTAAACCGGAAGACAGTTAGCGTGGACTGTTCGGCTTTCTTTGGAATATCAAAGTGTTCTTTGACTAGAGAGAGTTAGACTTTGGAGCTACGTTTTTGTAGTTGGAAATATCGAGAAAGTGGTGGTGCTAGCCAATATTGAGGTCACAACTTTCGTGGGAGTATGGCATGGGTTACTTCAGCGCCGTAGAGCCTGGTATTCGAACATTGGCTCGAGGCATTTTATCAACCCCTTCTTACCCTGAAAAAGCAGGGACACCTTACATTCTTGAACCGATAACCATCTTTCGGCTCAAGCAGAAATATAAATATGGAAATAAACAAATAGGACATTAAGACTACATAAATAATTAGATAGATATATTAAGGAAACTTGATGAATTGCTATTGTTTCAATCTCCTACTGCCATACAAACACATACATCAATTTATTTTAGAGCCCCTACATCTACACGATTGAAAGAGAAAAGGATTGCCCACGCGACTAACCAAAGCAAATAAAATAAGAATGAAAAATATGGCAATCGACCGATAGGAAATAACTATGAGAACACGGGGTTGAATAAAGGCAGGGGGACTAAGAGGCAAGATTATCATTTAAGCAATCCATCTTCTCTCTTAAAAATGCAGCTTTCAGTGAATGGGTAGAACAACACAATTTTGAGCTAATTAACTCTGGAGCCAAACACTTGCACTTTGGGGCCATCCACGAGAAACAGTGACGAAATATGGCAAAATATCACACTGTTTCACAAACTAAACAAAATGTTTTAACACAATGGCATACGCAAGTATTAAGAACCACGTTCGCTTTTGTCAATATCAGCAGCAGCACTACAAACATATAACAATCTCACAAGAAATATACACTAACATAGTCGACGACTAATCTTATTCACATTCTATACTATAGACCAAACTCATATAACTCAAGAACAAAATGCAAATCAATCGACATAAGTCAAAAGAAGACTCCTACTAATCATATGTTCCCTTATCACAGAAAATGGACCCCATATACGCACTGCAACATACCTTAATACAATACTCCCAGAAACTCAACTAGGGAGCAAAGTAAACCATTGGAAAATACATCTTTTAAAATTTATAGCCCAAACAAACGAAACCTTGTAATCAATATTATAAGAAACCCATAGAAACGACTTAAGAATACATATATACATTCCCGCTTAGGATGAGTACCGATCCAACGACAACCAATGTCAAGCAACACAACGAGATATAGAAGAAAACAAATAGAATGTAGTGGAGGGAGAAAGGTTACCTTTTCTTGTGCAGCAAACCGAGGCAGTGAGCGAGATAGAGAACTTTAACCACTGGAGTGCGATTTCGAAGACTTCGACGAACGAAACCAAAGTGATAAGGTAGCACAAGAAAGCAGGAAAAACCCCAAACAAACTCGTCAACCAATCGTAAATAAAGAAATCCAACAGGAAAATATCCTAGGTAATCTCCTCTTTATTTATCCTTCCCGAGCTCAAACAAAAAAGGGGAAGGAACAAAAATCTTTAAGTAAAATAATCCTTCTCAACTCTCCGTTAACTTCCTTAATTAAATTTTTTTTGCCTAGTGGAGACCCAATACAAAACAAAATCTCCAAAGGAAAGGGTTCCAATCCTCTTTGTTTCCCCTATTTCCCTTTAAAAGTTTTTAGCGAAATTTTCTGCCTCCTTCCCTGAATTTTTTTTTCTCTTTTTCTTCTTTTATTGCAACTGGACATAGAGAGGATATATATAGGAGAACCATTAGGGTTTTGGGATTAGGAGAGCGGGGTGAATTTGAGAAAAAACTGGGTACAACAGGAATTCTAAGACCCTATTCGAAATTTAAACCTCTTCCAAGGACAAGGAGCAAGCTGGATTTGTACGAATCTTCAAAGAAATCATATGAGAGGAGGACACTGATGGCTTGGATTGATTTCGATCATCCTTGAATGAGCGACGTGGCTCAAATCTGGATCCGCAAGGACGATCCGCGCAGGCAGAGCTGCAACAGTCCAAAAGTCGCGCTTCTCGCTGCCTTTTCGCGAGCTCGCGTTCGCTGGAACTGAGCGGCACGCGCTGGGAATTCCTCTTGCTTTTGACGCTTGAGGGGAGTCTGGACTTTATGTGCTAGGTTCTGGGTTCTGTTTAAAGGAGAAAGGAAAGGGTTTGCTAATATATTTAGGAGGAAGATAGTGACTAAGGAATTGGGTCGGGTCGATAATTGGGGCGTGATTAAACGGGTTGGTCCTGGATTGTAAGATGGGTAAATAAAATTGGGCTTGGGATTTATAAAGGCCAGGCAGGTTTGGGAGGGAAGCTGGTGGGCTAAATTTATTGTTTGAGGAATTGGAGAAGTGTGCCACTGAAACAAGAGGACCCAAACTTGGTTTTGCAAATGGCTGATAGGATTATTTATATTGCAATTACGAGAATGACCGGCTGGTGATGGATTTAGTTGGCGAAATTGACTAAAATCTCGAATAAAACGAATTAATACAAATTAGCTAAAAAGCTTCTTAAGGTTAATGAAAGTAAAATAATTAATTCAAATAAACTAACTACGCCAACCAAAATTAATATAAACCAGAGTATTATCCTCAGAATGATTTTGAACGTTAACAAAATTTAAATAATTGTAAATTAAATACATTAGCTAAACAATATAAAAGGTGTCAAAACCCTATTTTAAATAACTCATATATATATATATATATATATATATATATATATATTATATATATATATATATTATATATATAATATATATATTCTTAATTAATGCAATTAATTATTTTGAATTGTTAAAACTCGAGAAGCTTGCTAGTTAATCACTATCACGAAGGGTCAAAATTGGGTGTCAACAACTGTCCCTCGTTTAACTTGGATTGATGCAAGAAATTCGAGGAAAATGAAATTGACCCAGCCCATTTTGACCGACTACATATTCGTCTTTTAGGAAAGAGATTTAGTCTGTATTTAGGAATTATGGTCGAACTCGGGAAGTGGGCTTTCCACATATCTCAGCTGTATGAGGATTCAGGCTACTTGTAGTTCGACTCAATTGGTTGAAAAGGAAATCCATTATGTTCGATAACCTTTGGTTCTGGATGAGTGACAAATTTAATTGAGTACGGAAAAGGAGGCTTGTAACCTCTCAACCATGAATGGTGTGTTCCCCTCTCATAATTAAGAATTACGCGAACAATCTCCAAAACCTTTGGCATATTGTCACTCAGATTGGAAACTTGCTTCCGGTAAATCTAAATTTTTGGATGTGAGACTGAAACTGACAAAACTAAAGAAAAACCCACATGCCTTATGATAGGGGTGTTGTTTGATTGTGGTGGAAGTCGCTCCTCTGCTCGTGTCCTAAGAGTTTGACATTCCTCTTTGGATTGTGTCCCAGTTCGCTGCTAAGAAAAAGTTCCACGTTGTGCTGCATCCCTTTTGACGTCGTCCGCACCTGTGGTTTTTGGAGAATTCATCCTTTCGGATGATCTCGACGAAGACTGATATAAAAACTCGTCAGCTAAAAAATGCAATTAGGATGGGAGACAATGTCTTTTACGATATTGACACTCCATTGTTCTCCTTGATATTCAACGTTGACTCGATTGGTCTGACGTAAAGCAAATAAAGCTCATGTCTTGTGCTTGCAATGTAATATTTAATGCACTCTTCACTTGATGTCAAAATGAATAACTGTTGATGCAATGCGGATATTTCTTTTGATGTCAATATGCGCTACAGGCTGATGTCAACATGAATGAAAGATGATGCAGTGCTGACGCTTCCCTTGATATCGATGTACTCTTCATGTTGTTTTCCTTTAATCGGAATGCAGTTGATGCCGAACAAATAATTCTGTTTGGATGCACGATTACTTCTCCGGCAGTGCACGATTTCTTACAGGACATGAATATCTTTTGTGATGCGAAAAATTTTGTGAGGTATGAAATCTTCTCGCGATGCATAATTTATATGAGGTAGAAATCTTCTCACGATGCATAATTCTGCGAGGTATGAAATTTTCTCGCGATGCATAATTTTTTGTGAGGTGTGAAATCTTCTCACGATGCATAATTTTCTGCGAGGTATGAAATCTTCCCGCGACGCATAATTTTTGTGAGGTATGAAATCTTCTCACAATGCATAGTATTGACTCGCGATGCATGGTCTTCCGCAATGCATAAGTATTGACTCGCAATGCATGATCTTCCGCGATGCATGAGTATTGACTCGCGATGCATGATCTCCCTCGATTCATGAATATTGACTCGTCATGCATGATCTTCTGCAACGCATGGATATTGACTTGCGATGCAATGAATATTCATATCGTCTCCGACGATGGTAACGGTGAAATGACCTCCAGATGATACATCGCCTTGACCGACAATAAAATAATTGTCCCCTCTAGGTAATGCATCGTCTTGATTGATAATAAAGTAAATGACCCCTCCGGGTAATGACACTATCTTGTTTGATAATGTGATGCAGATAGCGTCCTTTACGGAAGCCGTAAACTTTCCCTTGAGATTTCGCTTGATTCACCTTGGAATATAGCTAGACGTTTGTTATAAATTTCATGTTGTATGGAATTGATTGAAATAAACAATTCATATTCCCAAGTCTTCGACATAAGTGATATAAAATGTCTCTTGCTTCTATGAAAACTATTGATTTTGGGATAGTTTTCTCCTCTTCGGAGTTCTCCGTATTCATTTATCGGAAGAATTTGTCGATCTCAAAGCAAAGCAATAAAACTGCGTCCACAGAAAAATTGTTAGTTTCAAAAATGTACTGATCTGTGTCGATTTCTGTAGTTGTCTGCTCCCGGTCTTGTTATCTCAGGTTGATTTCCCGATCTCCCGACTCTTGATAGATAAGACAAAAGTATATTATGCCAAGATAAATGAAACGTAAAAGAAAATCTTTAAGAAAGTAAACTTTCAATAAATAGTGTCTGAGATAGGTCACTGCCAAGTCATGTCATATCAAGCTTAACAAACTCCTTTGAGTCTGATGCTTGAAGGCCTATCTGATCATTCGCCAGGGAGTTTTCAGAGTTGCTCCGGACTTGCAGATAAATCTATACTGTCTTGCTTGTCTTTCCACTGTAGATCGCGAATTTTTGAGATCTTCTCAAAAATTCTGTCCCAGTTGCAAATCTCGAAACATCTTTAGCCTTGACTTGCTGAGGAAGAATCTTCTTCTCGAGAATTTTTGAGTCCCTCTCAAAAATTATGTCCCAGTTCCTATTGTAAAGAGGAATAGAAATCTTACGGGATATATGACCGAACCCTTGTGGCGCCTACGTATCCCGTTGAGGCAGAAATCAGGTCAAACGTAGTTCCCCCTCCTCAAAGGTTGACAAAGTAAGAAAAATTACAAAAGAAATCGGCCGAGGCCGACATAGGCCGCCTACGTATCTCATTCTTGAGAATTCAGGTCGAACGTAGTTCAAATACAAAAAAATATTTAAAGGGGATAAGTGGGGTGACCAAGGCCAACATAGGCCGCCTACGTATCTCATTCTTGAGAATTCAGGTCAGACGTAGTTCATTACAAGAGGGGTAAAATTTTAAGCAAGGCAAAATACAAGCAAACAGAACGATTACAAGTAAATAACAGAAATGCAAACCGCAGCTTCGCATGTAGTATCTCTTAGAAAGAAATTGAGACCACACGGCGTATCGACTTCTTTTGGTTGGTCGTAGCATCTTCAGGATAAGTTCCTGACTCCTAATACTTCTTTATATCAAAATACCAAGGCAAACCGTCTGGTTCTGCTTCAACATATGAACAATGGACTGGATGTTCTTTCAACTCTATATCCAAAGGATCAATATAATCTGTATCCAGATGTGTAATCATCGAAGCGATGGTGGCAAGAGCATCGGCCAATTCATTCTGTATTCTGGGAGTATGTCTGAACTCGATCTTACGGAATCTTTTGCACAACTTCTGCACATACTGCACTTAAGGTATAATCTTAGGGTTTTTCACAGCCCATTCTCCTTGAACTT